>JABUQX010134617.1:20000-30015 GCA_015478945.1 Trachelipus rathkii | reverse complement strand
TATATATTATATATATATTTTCATTCGTGCGGGAATAATTGCGCCTGCGGGCGCACGGCGCGCGGGCGGGAACGCGGAAAAATTGCGCGGCTGCGGGCGCACGCGGCGGGCCGGGAACGCGAAAATATGCGCCGCGGGCGCACACCGCGGCGCGGTGGGGACGCGGTGCGTTGGGACGCACCAGCGGTTTGCGGGGTTGGCTGCCTTGCGGGTGTGGGCCTCATAGCTGAGCCCGTGGTGGTTAGCTTTATAAGCTAGGCGAAAACTACTCCGGACAATCACAAGTAAGGAAAACATTTCCTTCTTACCTGCTTAAAGGATCTTACCGAGCCAGCATGTTTTTCAGTTTTGAAATATATGATAAAAAATAATAAAACAAGGAAATTTCTTACTGGAAATGCGGATCCTACTCCTCAAATCCGAATCATCATACAGTCATAAAAATTTTAGGCCTAACTTAGGACAACGTAGAGATTGCACAGATTTTAGAGAAAAAGGTCAGTTGAAATATATATTGACCTGGAATTAGGCTTAAATCCGCCTGGGATACAAAAAAGGTTATGCTACAACACATTTTACAGAGAGAGGTCAGTTTCGTATCTGTAAGGAGTGCGGGTGGTTGTGTTTTCTCGTGATGGATTGTCAATGTAATAGATAATAATAAAAGAAAAAACCCGAATTTTATTTAAAAAACTTTGAAAATTATTTTTTAAGTTTATAACAAAACGAATGAATAATATAAAATGTAAGTGAATAATTGTTATTTTTAAATAAAAACTTGAAAGAACATTTACTAAAATACATGTTATGTTAGCAGAGAGAACTGTATTTTGTTTTATTTTATACTGTATTATATCGCTAAAGATTGATGTAAAGCAGTAAGTCAGTAGAAACATAACGTGGCATAGGCTTGGGTAAGAGGGGTGAGGGGCTTGCCCCTTACTGTTTATTTGCTTTAAGCGTACGTAAAATATATGTTTTTAATAAAATTCATAAAAATTTTAGTAAAAGTTATTTTTAAACTGTTGATAGTTATAAAATTTATAAAAAAAAGTATTAACAGTTAATAAAATAAATTCTTTGTTCAAAGATAATGATTGATTATTATAGAAGTTTAGAAACTTTGAAATAATTTTAGCTATATTTGAATGAATATAAATGTAAGTGCTTAATTAAAACAAAATGTTTTTAATAAATTTACATTTATGTGTGTAAGTAAATCTGCGTTTGTAAGTAAATCTGTGGAGTGTAAGTAAATCTGTGTGTGTGTGTGTGTGTGTGTTGTAAGTGTTAGAATAGTACATCTGTGTGTGAGGGTAAGTAAATCTGCGTGTGTAAGTAAATTCTGTGTGTGAGTGTACAGTAAATCTGTTGCGTTGAAGTGTGTGTGTGGTGTGTGTTGGGCGTGTGGGTGTGATAAGTGTAAATGTAAGTGTCTATTGGCTAAATGTACGGTCATAGTGAATGTGCCGTAATAGAGTTGTCAAGTGATGTGTGTTATAAGTGTCATAGTGAATGTGTTTGTGTAAATAATTAATAACAATAGGCATGAAGTAAATAACACTAAGTATATAATATAAAAATTAAAATAAATAAAATAATAGAAATTATAAATTAATAAGTTAAAAAATAAATAAAAAATAATAATTAAAATAAATAAAAAGTATTTAAAACAAATAAAAACATAAGTTATAAATATAAAGGAGTTAAAACAGTAAAACATATGAGTTTTTAAAGCAGTAAAGCAGAAAGTAAAGCAGTAAAGCAGAAAGTTTAAACAGTAAAGCATATGAGTTTAAAGCAGTAAAGCAGTAAAACAAGGCATACTAATCCCCTATGTTGCTATGTAACACCTCTATATATTTACTGATTACTGCTTTAAGGTATGTATGTATATGGAGTTAAAGCAGTAAAAGCAGAAGTTAAAGCAGTAAAGCAGTAAAACAACGCCTACTATTCCCTTAGGTGTTAGGTAACACCTCGTATTGATTTACTGATTTACTGCCTTTAAGGGTATGTAATGTTAATAATATGTGAGTTTAAAGCAGTAAACAGCATTAAAGCTTAAAGCAGTAAAACAGAAAGTTAAAGCATTAAAGCAGTAAAACAAACGCATTTACTAATCCCTTAGGTGTTAGAACACCTCTATTGATTTACTGCATTTACTGCCTTTAAGCGTATGAATGTTTAATAATATGTTTGAGTTAAAGCCCAGTTAAAAACATATAAGTAAAGCAGCGTTAAAACATGAGTTAAAGCAGTAAAACATGAGTTAAAGCAGTAAAACAGTAACAAAAGCTTACTAATCCCCCCTAGGTGTTAGGTAACTACCTCTGGGTTGATTTTACTGATTTACTGGCTTTAGGCTATGTAAAATGTATCATGTTTTTTAATAAATTTCGTATACAATTGTAGTAAATAAAATGCTTTATATATTAAAGGCCCTCTGCGTTTTTTTCTTCTTACATGCAATTTTTAAAAATCATTATAAATTAAAAAGTACTTTAAGTAAAATATAAAAGGATGTCTGATTAATGAGTTTAAGTATTTTTACCTGCAAAAAATGTTTTTTTAATAAAAATGTTTAAGTATGAAATAAAAATGAATGACTTATAGTATATTTAAAAGAAATTCTTTGAATAGTTTACATTGATATCATATTATCGCTTTCGCGCGGCGGCGTCGCACCTGCCGCGGTGCGCGTGTTCGACTGACTTTGGTGCGGAGGCGCATTTGCTGCACCCTGTGTTCCAGATTATGACCTAGGAAGATAACAATATTAGCTCTGTTCTATGATTGGAGGGTAGAAAAGCTAGAGAAAAGGTTAGAAAATTGCCTAAACTCTAGTAGGAAACATCCTAGCCACTTATAATATACACCAATCGCAGAGTGTCTATGGGGTAAGTGTAAGTGTCTATGCGGTAAGTGTATATGGGCCTAGTGATAAGTGTGTTCTAGGGGTGAGTGCATGTGTGTATAAGTGAGCATAATGATGTGTGTTATAAGTGAATCTGCCGTGTTTGAGTAAAATCTGCGTTGTGTGTGTGTGTGTGGTGTGTGTGTGTGTGGATACTTACTGTGTCTGTGTAAGTAAATCTGTATGAGTGTAAGTAAATCTGTTGTGGAGTGTAAGTAATCTGTGGAGTAGTAAAAAGGCGATTGGTTTTCTGTTAAGAGAAATCTGTGTGTGTAAGTAATCTGTGATGTAAGTAAATCTGTGGTTAGATGTAGAGCAAAATACTAGCGTTGTGGATAAGATAAATCTGTGTGTGGTGGTTGTAAGAATAAGTGAAATCTGGTGTTTGTGTATAGTAAGATCTTTGTCGTAAGTAAATCTGGTGTTGTCGTTTTATGAGTATAATCGGTGTATTGTAGCTGAATAAGCTAATCTGCGTGTGACGTCCACGTAAATCTAGTGCATGTTGATAAGAGTAAATCGATAGAGGTAAGTTAACACAATCGTGTGATGGTAGTAGCATCTGTGTGACATTAAATATTATATCATATATAGATACATAATATATATAAAAATATTATATATAATTAAATAAATAGGGTATGCAATTCTAGAAAAATTATATGAATAGAGTATAGTATTTATAATAGTATAAGTAGTTATATATAACGTTAATATATATTATACTGTCACACAGTGACGCTTTTCAACTATGTTGATTGTCTAGTAGTTCGGGATGCGGGCCACGTGGTACTTCTCTCTCCATCTCCTACTCTTCGCTCTACTCTCGTCTCATCTGCTTACTTCTCTTCTCTCTCTGTTCTCTCATATATAGTATAGTATATAAATATATATATATATTATATAATAGTATAAAATATAATATATAAATATAATAGATATAATATAATTATTAAGTATATAGTAAAATATATATAATAATAGCGACTAAGTCAAGATTGCTGAAGAATTTTTGAAGAGGCGAGGCAGAAATCATAATACGGATGGATGATGTGGATGTGTGGAGTGGGTGACTGGAACAGTAAAAAGAAACGTGGTACTTATCAACACGCGCCGTAATACCAATAAATACTGCAGAAAAATAAAGTTGTAAAGTAATAGAAATAGTAATAGTAACAAAGAAAAAATAAAATAAGTTAAAAAATAAATAAAAATACTTCAAATAAAATCGACATAAATAATTCAAAATAAAATGGATAAATAATTTGAGAATAATATAAATGTAGGATAGGTATAAGCAACGATAGCCCGGATCCAAGCACGTGTGTAATACTGACTATGCGCGTGGATCTTAGTTGCATTGATCTCTACTTGACCTCACTTGCAAATATATACATGTATATGAATAGTATATATATTATAGATAATATAAATATAATAATATATTATATTTGATTATAAATTTTAATTTATAGAATAAAATAGATATATATATATTAATATAAAATATATATATATATAATAATATAAATATAATATATATATATATACTAATATTAAATATATGTAATTAAAATAATACAGCGTTATTGTAGTGAATATAGTATAATGTAAGATGATATATTATATTATATAGTATGAAAATATAGTATATGTATATATATAGTTATAGTTTAATTATTTATATTACTTATAATTATTTGTATGCTGTATTCTCATATATTAAATTATTAATATTATAGTATTAGTATATAATATATATAGCAATATAGTTACAGGGCAAATATTCTCTAGAATATAAATACATAAATATAATGGTAATATAATATTATAATATTGTATATATATATATAGGTGTAGGTGTAGCTGTGAGCTGGGTGGAGCTAGGTGCAGGTGTAGGTGA
The DNA here is from genome assembly GCA_015478945.1 of Trachelipus rathkii. Taxonomy (NCBI): domain Eukaryota; kingdom Metazoa; phylum Arthropoda; class Malacostraca; order Isopoda; family Trachelipodidae; genus Trachelipus; species Trachelipus rathkii. Next base: position 25,195 of record JABUQX010134617.1, on the reverse strand, counting down.
AAGGCTAGTGAGAGGCTAGGGTGCAGGTGTAGGTGTAAAACGGGGTGAAGGCTGGGGGAGGCAGGTGCAGGTGATAGGAGTAGGTGCAGGTGGAGGACTAGGTACAGGTCTGGGTGAACTAGGTGCAGAGTGTAGGTGAAAGGGATAGAAGGCTAGGTGCAAGTTGGGCGATTGGTGGGAGGCTAGTGCAGGTGTAGGTATAGGTAAGCTGGGTGGAGGACCACCGGTTCGAGGTATGAGAACACCTTTTATTTCGTTAGGCTGCGGCGATTTTGAACACACCTGGTCCACCGACGGATCGGTGAAGCGCTGGAAAATGGCCTGCGGCGCATCGCGGCGGCGCGGAAAACGCGACCGCCGGCTGTTTTAATTCTTTATACCGGTGCGAGTGGCGGAAGCGGCAGGTGGCGGGCGGGGTGGGGTGGGCGGGTCGCCCTGCGGGTGCCGAGGTCAAGGGTTAAAACAAACACATAAAAGGGCTAAGCCCCTAAAGACACATCAAAAATAACCGTGGGCAAAAAAAAATGACCCATGATCGAAAAATTAGGGTGGGGGCATAAAATAGGGGTGGTAATACGTACAACGGTTTGCTTACGCACCGTTTGGCGCAACCCTTTCTTCGAAAGGTGCTAAAAACTCAGAGTTGCCCGAAAAAATAGTAATTAGAGTCTCAAAAAATTAGGTACTCTAAAAATTTAGAGGTTCTCAAAAAATTTGGGTTCTCAAAAATATTTGGGTTCTCAAAAAATTGGGGTTCTCAAATAATTGGGGTTCTCAAAAAATTTGGTGACTTCTCAAAAAATATTGGGATCTCAAAAAATTGACGTTCTCAAAAATTAGGGTTCTCAAAAAATTAGGTGGCCTTCAAAAAATTAGGGTTCTCAAAAAAAAAAATTAGGGTTCTCAAAAAAAATTATGGTTCTCAAAAAAATTAAGGGTTCTAAAAAATTTGGGTTCTCAAACAAAAAAATTTGGGTTCTCAAGAAAATTTGGGTTCTCAAAAAGGATCGGGTTAAAGAAAAAGGTCAAAAATAACATATTTATCGTAGTCCAATAAAGCTCCCCTACTACTAACATATTACTTTATGTATATTATTTATTATTTTTATTTTTATAATTTAAGTATTAGAGGAGGACATTAATCCAATTATATAGTATATATATTATATATATATATATAAAATCTATATATATAATAATAATATATATTATTATATAATTCATTATAATATATAAATATATATATATATATAATATAAAAAATGATTTATTGTATTTATATATATAACTAATATTACATATATATATATAAGATATAATATAATATACATATATATATATATATAATATAAATATATATATATATATTATATATATATATAATATATAATATATATATATATTATAAATTATATATAGTATATGATATATACTATAATATATAGATATATAGTATGTATATATAAATAAATATATATATTATATATATATATATATATATATAATATATTAATATAATAATAATATATATGATATATATATTATATATGTAATTATAATAGATATATATATAATATAATATATAATATATTTATATTATATAAGCTACACTATATAGTAATATAATATTATAATATATTCATATATTAAGTTTTATGTTAAAAGTTATATGAACATATATTATTTTCATCTAAGTGCATATGACGGTGTGAAAGCTCATGAATTCACGAGCTGCTGTCTTTCTCTTTCTAATACTGTTAGATGTGCTTCTTATGTATTCTACTATTGACCCGCAAGGCATAACAAACCCCTCCATCTCCTGTGTCTTGCTTGCACATCTTTCTTCTAAATTTAGGTCGTAAATGCTATACTTCCTTCGTTCTCACTGATTACGCAACTCTGTTTGCTAGTGGTTTCAAATGAGTAGTTACGGTTACCGACTTCCTTTAAAGAGTCCATTGTAAGTACATTTTTGATACTCTCCTACCTTAAATTAGCTTTGTCGCTTACATGCGTATTAGTTGACTGCTCTGGTATTTGTTCTTCTCAATACTATTTATACACTACAAGTGTTTAATAATAAGGTTGCTTGTGCATTTACGTGTTAATGAATGGTTTTCATTATTTATACTTTTTTGTCTGAAAGCTAATTATGCGAAAGATGCAAAATATCAATTTAATTTTAATAGGTCATCATTTCTATTGTCACGCACCTAACCGTGGATGAGAAATGCAAATGATACAGGTCAATTGTGCTTGCAAATATTTTCACTGGTGATATTTACTTCTTGTGTAATTTATGTTACGTATTCTCGCGTACATAGGAAGTCAGCGTCTACACTCCGCTAGACCATCCAAGGTACCAATTGTTAATATTATTTAAGTGATGGAAATAATTAATTGATAAAACATTTACATCTTATAATCTAATATATTATTATATAATCACATATTAAATCAAATTATTAAATTTAATATATATTTTTTATAATATTTTATTCAATATTTTAATGTTTAGAAAGGTCCCATAATAATAACTTCCTATTTTAAAATAGATAACTTAATTCGAACACCTGACCAGGTAAAATGCATCGTGGTATCTGATTATTTACTGAGATGCACCAAGATAAATTCGGACGTATAATGCAAAATTTTGATTTTTTAAAGGAATATTTGACATAAAGATAAAGCTTTAACAGATCTAAGGTGTATATGCCCTCTACTAAATATTTTGTTGTGGTATTTATTTATATATATTAGGAGCATTATAAATATATATATAGTCATATAGGAATTAAAATTATATTAATACTATATAATACTATATATATAATATATAAGTATAATGATATATAATATATATATTATAATTAGTAAAATATGATAAGTATTATTATACAGATATAAATAAATACTAATATATATATACTATATTATATATATATGTATACTGTTAGTGAAATAATAATATAGATGGAGGTCTTTTTTGCAGATGACTTAGTAGGCGATTACCAATTATATAAGTTAGTATATATATATATATAACTTAGTATAATAATATATATATAGTATATATAACTATATATATATAATGTATAGTATGTATAGATAATATATATATATTATATAATATAGTATATATATATCCATATATATATCTTGCGATAACTGATGAAATTGCTGATATATGTAAATTATACTAAAATATTCAAGGAATATAATACTTTACCACTATAAATAGCAATCTTTGTCATGAAATAATCCTGAACCGTTAAAATATCCCATTGATATGTATATAAATTCAGATACTTCGTCACGTATTAATTATAAATTGTTTGATGTATATAAGTCGTCTATCCCAATTGTTTAAAGAAGGCAGTACATAAGTTTCGTATTTCTTATTATTAAAATTTTATTTAAATTGATTAGAGTGATTGCATTGGTTCCGACTTATATTGAAATTACATATTGATTAGTCATTTATATGGTTAAGATAACTGCTGTAATGACAACCGATTCATTGCTTAATTTTTGAGATCATTTTGAGATTTAAGCAAAAGCACTTGCGAGAACGCCTGGATTCAAGTTATTCAACGACAACAAATACACTATGTCCAGATTAGGTACCTGGTACCTAAACACGGGACCCGTACAAGATTCAAGTTTGATAATCCGAGATCTTACACTGCAGGAATTGATTAGAGTCATGGTTTCATTATAAAAATTATTGAAGTGTATCTAAGCAGTGCTATACTAGCCCTAAAAATAGAGAGGCAAAGTATTATTAGATACTATCACAGAACGTAAAACACACAGTGTATTGATGAGCAGATTGATCTATGGGGGCCTGGCCATGGAATGTAAGTAAGCTCGCAGAGAAAGTAGACAAGGTTGTTGTTTGACACCCTGACAACTGGTATTTAAAAAAAAATTTGAAATAGATTGTAAAAATGTAATATCAAAAATAAACGCCTGTAAATGTTATTTATTTGAATCATTTTTATTATTTAACTAACCCTAAGAACTTTAATACCTAACAAAAACAAACTTTTTTTGCGGACGATGGAAGGTTTTGAGTGAAAGGACGGTGAAAAAAGAAAAGGGGGTTATAATACATGAAAAGCCTAATAAAGGGGTACGGAAGAGGGAAAAGGCTGGGAAGCACTGAATTCTAATGCGTTAAATATTCACTGTATTAATTCGTTGCGATTAATAATCAGCTGTCACTGCATAGAAAAACACTGTCATCTCTGTCAGCTTTGTGATCGTGTTGGCCAAGAATATGGTTCCCCTCGGCCGATCCAGCAGTTCAGATTGCCAAAGTAACATCCTTCAGAAGAATTGATATTTCATTTTCTAGAAAATTCAGGTATATTTCCCCCGTAAGACGACCATTAAACACATGTGGACCAATAAGCTGATTTCTAATGATACCACGCGAAACCTTCACAGAAACTCCGGTTTGATAGTTGCTTTCAACCGTAGAATGAGGATTATTATGAGCCCATATATGGTTATTCCTACTATATTAATGATTTTACGTGCAAAATGCATCTTGGATGTTTGAGATCAGCAAGAATTCATCAATAAAATTGTTGTCGTTGGCTGTCATCGTCCTGTTGAAGATGTCGAATTCTTTGTAGATGGTACGGATGTAAACCGTCAACGTGCCAAGTTCTCCCCACGGTAATGCGAGGGATTCGAAGACCTGCAGAAATTTTTTGCGGGTGCTAAGTCTGCGCTGTGCCGTCTGAAGGATATCATCTACGTGTTCTAGTCCAACAGGCACCCTTTCTGAATGTAGTTGAAACGATCCACTTTCTCAAAGTCGTCTGTGTGTGTACGATATGTACCTGCCAATTTGGTAGTGGATATCGTCGTGGAAAACGTCGACGATATTCCAGCAAGGGAGCTATCACGAATCCATTACAAAAGCTGTAAAAATAAAATAAATAAAAAATAAAAGATGCTTAGAGTGTTTCAAGGAAATTAAAGTGTCTAGAAACGGTAAAGAGAAATTTTGAGGTAACTCATGTGTAAAAGAAATGGAAGGGTGAATGTTATTTATAAGATGTAGAATGTTGTTTATGTTAGTGTTACACTTGATTTACCTCAAAATTCCTCTTTACCTTTTCTAGACACTTTAGTTTCCTGGAAAGACTTTAAACATCTTTTATTCTCTGTTTATATAAAAG
>JABUQX010134617.1:7500-10000 GCA_015478945.1 Trachelipus rathkii | reverse complement strand
TTATTTTAATAATATTATTATTAATAATTTTAAAGTTTAACCTATTTTCGTGCTGAAGTAATTTGATTATCTATTGGGAAATTTATTTATATTAATGTTTTGCCTATTTGATGTTCTATCTTCAATAGAAAATCAAATGGAAAATGGGTTCGTTTTATAAACAGCTGATTTGTCGTAGCACAGGAACAAACATACAATTTTTTTTATTTTATTTTAAAGTTATATTTTGGGTAAATATAAAGATCTTTACTTAAAACCATTTGTCTATACCTTTTTTATTTTAACATTTTGAATATTTATATATTTATTCAATATATATATATATATATATATATATATATATATATATATATATATATATATATATATATATATATATATATATATAGATATATATATATATATATATATATATATATATATATATATATATATATATATATATATATATATATAAATATATATATATATATATATATAGCATATATATATATATATATATATATATATATATATATATATATATATATATATATATATATATATATATATATATATATATATATATATATATATATATTGGTAAATATATTTTCCCTGAAGTTATTAGTGAAAGATTGTAGGCATAAATTAATTTATTTTATTAAAATATTTAATTATATCTACAGCTGTTACTCTATTCCGAATATCATTTATTTACTTGTTTTATTTGAATAATTGAATTTATTTAATGAATAAAATTACTTGGTATACAAGAGCTCTACGGATAATATTTTGGTAATAAACAGACTTGTCTTGGGTCGCTTGCAGGTACAAAAAGAACTCGACGTCCGATTTAGCTTTCAGCGCTTTTGCTCATCACCACTACTTTTTGGTTGGTAAGTCTTAATATTATATGAGAATTATAGAGTTGTTACAGGTCATTGACTTTACCAGCGTGGCTCTGAGATTACCGCTATTTTTTGAGGACGAAAACCCAGTGTTATATGATAGTATTTGACTTGGGGGTCTGGCCATTGTGTGATTAAAGAGTCGGATTGAGTAAGTAGACAGTATTAATTATAACCTGACAATTATTATTATTATTATTATTATTATTATTATTATTATTATTATTATTATTATTATTATTTATTATTATTATTATTATTATTATTATTATTATTATTATTATTATTATTGTTATTGTTATTGTTATTGTTATTGTTATTGTTATTGTTATTATTATTATTATTATTATTATTATTATTAATATTGTTATTTTTATTATTATGGTTATTATTATTACTATTTATTATTATTAATATTATTATTATTATTATTATTATTATTATTATTATTATTATTATTATTATTATTATTATTATTATTATTATTATTATTATTATTATTATTATTATTATTATTAGTAGATATTAGTAGTAGTAGTAGTAGTAGTAGTAGTAGTAGTAGTATTTTTATTATTATTATTATCATTATTATTATTATTATTATTATCATTATTATTATTATTATTATTATTATTATTATTATTATTATTATTATTAGTAGTAGTAGTAGTAGTAGTAGTAGTAGTAGTAGTATTTTTTATTATTATTATTATTATTATTATTATTAGTAGTAGTCGTTATAATTATTATTATTATTATTATTGTTATTATTATTATTATTATTATTATTATTATTATTATTATTATTATTATTATTATTATTATTATTATTATTATTATTATTATTATTATTATTATTATCATTATTATTAATATTATTAATATTATTACTGCAGTATTGAGTATTGTGAAAAGTTTTAAGAGTTGGATTACCGTATGGAATGATTGCATGAATACTATTACTAGTATTATAATATAACTGATTTTATTATTAATATTTTGTTTATTTTTTTAATAATATATTACTGTTATTATTAATTAAGGGGAGGCTTCAATTTTTGGCTCAGGCTGAGCCCCATTTTCACTCCCCCCTAAAATTGGACCTAATATTCGGAATTTCAGCCGATTTTGGCTCTATAAACACCAAACTGTAGCTTTTTTGCCCTCTGAAACGTTGTTTTCTGGTGTTTTTCTGTGACTGTAGTCATTCTTTCTGAATGTTCAATTTTTCAAAATCCATGTTTTTGACAATTTTCAGAATATCAACTTTCAGAACTTTTTGCAAAATGACTTTAAACTTGAAATATTCATAGATTGTGATTACTACAATAACTACATAGAACATTTTCGATTTTTTGTTTTGTGCTCTGCGTTGCCATTTTTTTTTATTTCAAAAGTGAAAAATTGATATATATTTTTCTACTCATCCGATCAAAATGAAATTTTCAGGGCATATATAGTCGAAAAAGATACACATTTTTTACTTAGATTATTTCTTTGTATATGCAATGAGTTTGGATTTGTTTTTGGAACAAATTTTCAAAAAAAAAAGTTTTTTTAAATATTAAAAAATTTTTTTTTTTAATATACAAAAAAAATTATTTAAGTAA
>JABUQX010134617.1:0-2500 GCA_015478945.1 Trachelipus rathkii | reverse complement strand
TAACTATGTATTATTTAGTGAGAATAAATTATTTTTGATTTGATTTGATTATTTTTCGTATTATTATTATTATTATTAATATAATTATTATTATTATTATTATTATTATTATTATTATTATTATTATTATTATTATTATTATTATTATTATTATTATTATTATTATTATTATTATTATTATTATTATTATTATTATTATTATTATTATTATTATTATTATTATTATTATTTTTATTATTAGTATTATTATTATTATTATTATTATTATTATTATTATGATTATGATTATGATTATGATTATGATTATGATGATTATTATTATTATTATTATTATTATTATTATTATTATTATTATTATTATTATTATTATTATTATTATTATTATTATTATTATTATTATTATTATTATAATTATTATTATTATTATTATTATTATTATTATTATTATTATAATTATTATTATTATTATTATTATTATTATTATTATTATTATTATTATTATTATTATTATTATTATTATTATTATTATTATTATTATTATTATTATTATTATTATTATTATTATTATTTCGTGCCTCAAAGGACACAACGCTGTGTTAGTAGCCCCATTTCCGATACTTGTGAAATTATTTTCTGTTTTAAATAATTTATTGGTATATTATAATTGTAAAATATTGTATTATAAAACATAGAACTTTATGTTCTCTTTTTTATTATATGATTAAATGGTAGTTTCTCTATTTTGAATAAAAATTTTGAATTGAATTATTATTATTATTATTATTATTATTATTATTATTATTATTATTATTATTATTATTATTATTATTATTATTATTATTATTATTATTATTATTATTATTATTTATTATTGTTATTATTATTATTATTATTATTATTATTGTTATTATTATTATTATTATTATTATTATTATATTATTATTATTATTATTATTATTATTATTATTATTATTATTATTATTATTATTATTATTATTATTATTATTATTATTATTATTATTTTCTTTCAAAGAACACATAAATAGTCTCATTAGCAAATTATCCTATGCTAACTATGCATTCCTTAAGATAAGGAATTTTGTTCCAAAACATATTTTAAAAAACCTTTACTATAGTCTTGTTTATCCACACCTACTCTACTGTCTTTCAGTATGGGGTTGTGCAAGTGAATACCTGCTACAACCTCTAATCGTTATGCAAAAGAAAATAATTCGTGTAATATCAGGGCCCCGTAACTACCGTGAACACACAACCCCACTATTCAAAAATTTGTCTATGCTGAAACTTCATGATATTTACATCCTTACAGTAAGTAGTCACATCTTTAAATTCACAAACGGAACTGCAAATGATCTTTTGGCAAACATAATTTTACAGAACCAAACGTTAAGAACAAACAATCTCCGTAGCACAAATTCCCTTACCTTAGACAAAGCGAAATTCACCTTAACGAAATCTCGGAGGGCTATCTCATATAAGGGCATAGAATTGTGGAATAATCTCCCCAAAAATGTTCAGGAATCACTCACCATTGGTTCGTTTCGTAGAAATATTATAAACTTCTTATTATCTAAGTACTAACGAGGGCATTCCTACCCACGTTAAGTCTTATTCTACGACATGATCGTAGTGATTCCTATAGCTATTATTAATATTTAATTGTTCTCGCAGTGTTTCTCTTAAATTTACAAAGTCAATTCTGCTAGTATTATTATTATCATTAATGGTTATTTTTTATTATTATTACTATTATTATTATTATTATTATTATTATTATTATTATTATTATTATTATTATTATTATTATTATTATTATTATTATTATTATTATTATTATTATTATTATTATTTTGTTATTATTATCACTATTATTATTATTATTATTATTATTATTAATTATTATTATTATTATTATTATTATTATTATTATTAATATTATTATTTTTTATTATTATTATTATTATTATTATTATTATTATTATTATTATTATTATTATTATTATTATTATTATTATGATTATTATGATTATTATTATTATTATTATTATTATTATTATTATTATTATTATTATATTATTATAATTATTATTATGTTAATTATTATTATTATTATTATTATTATTATTATTATTATTATTATTATTATTATTATTATTATTATTATTATTATTATTATTATTATTATTATTATTATTATTATTATTTTTATTTTTTAAAGTTATTCTATTATTACTTTTATTTCTTCCTATTATTATTATTATTAATATTTTTATTGTTTTTATTATTATAATTATAATTATTATTATTATTATCATTATCATTATTTATTATTATTATTATTATTATTATTATTATTATTATTATTATTATTATTATTATTATTATTATTGAAGCGGCGCACGAAAAACGGGAAAGCGTTTCACGATAAATGCGAAAATGGCTAAAAACACCCAGAAATTCGAAATTGAACGAAGTAATG
>JABUQX010134616.1:37500-40000 GCA_015478945.1 Trachelipus rathkii | reverse complement strand
GTATATTATATATATATATATATATATATATATATATATAATATATATATATCATATAATATATATATATATATATATATTTCTATATATCATATATATATATATATATATATATATATAATTCGTTAAAAAAGTAAAAAAAAAGTGAAAAAAGATTTTCTCTCAAATTCAAATTTATTAAGTAATTTTTAGCATCTTCGTTTCAATTGTTATTCATTTATTCAAAGCTCTTCAAGAAACAAAGAAAGACAGAATGAAAAAATGAAAATAGTGAAAATAATTACTAGCAAATTCATATCTCTTGAGCTGCAAATAAAAAAAATTACGAGTTAAATTTTTTTTATTAAGTTTAAATCATTTAAAAAAGGAATAGAAGAAAAAAATTATCTTTTTTTTTTTTTTTTAGCCTCATGTCCCATGAGAATTGTCCTATTCAGAGGGGAAAGCTCTTTAGAATGTTGCTTTTTAGTAGCAGCATAAGGTCTCGATATTTATTACCATGCATTGGTTCTGTAAAATATTACGCTTGTTAGCAAAATGTCTAAACACAATACGATTTCACGCAAAACATCCAGCGAGTGACAAGAATGGTTTAAGTTGCAAAGAGTTCATTCTTCATTAAAGTTTTCCTATTGAACATTGTTCATTATTGTAAATAAAAATAGCATACTAAATTTTCTGCTACATTTATTACCCTAACTAAAGAAACTTTTTGCAAACGTTTTAGTAATGTTTCTTATAATAAAAGTCTAAATTTCCAATGAACACATCTCTTAAAATATTCAAAATCAGTTGAAACTTATTTAACTGTTTTTTTAACAATCAGCAAGCAAATCAGCTAATATTATTAGCTGATTTTAAAATATATATATATATATATATATATTATATATATATATATATTATATATATATATATATTATATTATATATATATTATAATATATATATATATATATATATATATATATATATATATATATATAATATATATTATATATATATATATATATATATATATATATATATATATATATATATATATATATCATATAATATATATATAATATAAATTAATATATATATATATAAATATATAAATATATATATATATATATATATAATTTTTTTAATTAGTAACACTTCAGAAGAAAAATAATCTTTTTAGTTGCTCTGTGTTAATATTATAAAAAATGAAGTGAGGAAACGTATTATGATCTGAATTTATAAAGAAACATATATGCCTACTTAAAAGCAAGAGTGTCTTAAGGAAAATATAAAAATAACAATAAAAATAAAATTAACAGTTAATTCCCTTAAAATAGCAACAATTAATAGTTCAATTTAGTATACAACTAGCTTAACGATATATAATTTAGGGAAGTGGCTATTGAAAATAGGTTAATAGTTATAGGTCACTAATCCATCTTAGCTGCTTTAAAAGATAATTCTTTATATATATATATATATATATAATATATATATATATATATATATATATATATATATATATATATATATATATATATATATATATAAATATTATATATATATAATATTATATATATATATATATATATATATATATATATATATATATAATTTATAAATATATATATATATATATATATATTATATATATATTATATATATATATAGTATATATATATATATATTCATATATATATATATATTAAATATATATATATATATATATATAATATATATATAAATGTACATTTTACATTACTTTACAAAATTATGTTGATATAAAAAACTTTATAATGCTATTTTAAAGCAAGTAAAATTATATTCAATATGGATTTTAGCATAATGAGTGAGCTTAATATATCTTTCATAATATATTAAAATTAAAATAAAAAAAAAATCATAAAAAGACTTTCCAAAGCATTTTACTTTACAAAAGGACGGAATAAAAACGTAGAGTGAAAAAATTCAGTTTTTTATATATAAAAAATAAAACTAGGTTTTTTTTTCTTCTTTCAAAGAACCAATTATGAGCTTTTAGAACTCATTTCGCCTTCCTATTTTTTTATATATATTTTTTTTAATAATTTTAAAACACTCTTTTGATATGATAATTTTGTTTAATCGTCATTTTAATAAAAGTTACTCTTAAGAGAAGCTTCAACCATTTCAAAGAATGAAAAATGTTTTTTTTTTTTTTCAGTAAAATTAATATGTAAAATTAATTAAACTTCATCTATGCAAATGTATTGAAATATTAACTTAAATATTAATTAACAGAAAAATTTCTGAAATTTATTTGTTTATTCATTTTTTTAATCATTAAGTATTTCATCTTTCAATTATTTTGTTTTGTATTTCCTTGTATAATTCTATGGTTGTCTTCTTTTAACTGAATCTTTTCTGAATCTTTTCTGAATCTTTTCTGAATATTTTCTGAATCTTTTCTTTATAGCCATAGGCCATAGAGATTCAATCCACGAATGCAAAGATTATATCTGAGGGGGCCAAAA
>JABUQX010134616.1:20000-22500 GCA_015478945.1 Trachelipus rathkii | reverse complement strand
AGAAAAACATTGGTGGAATCAGCATCGAATTCTAGTTAGGAAAACACACTTTTTTTTTTTTAAGATCGGTAGGTCGGATTTTAAATTTTTTTTCGCAGATAGCCTCTATAGATGCCATAAAAAATGAAAAAAAATTCAAAGCCACTTGGGGATATTTACGGGGGGCTCCACCCCCGTACACCCCCGAGCCCGTGAGTGGTTGGTTGAAAACAAAAAGTAATATAAAAGTAAAAAACATGCAAACCCACAGGGTATATTTACGGGGGGTGGAGTCCCCCGTACCCCCTGAGCCCGTGAGTGGTTGGTTAAAAACAAAAGTAATAAAATTTTTACGCCTACATCATTAATTTATGTATCATAGAGGCTATCTTCGAAAAAAAAAAAATTAAAATCTGACCTACCGTTCTTGAAAAAAAAATAAATAAAAAAAACAAGGTGTGTTTTCCTAACTAGAATTCGATGCTGATTCCACTAATGTTTTTTTTTTTGTAGCTATCGTAGTTTCAAGATATGGATTGGTGCTTTTGTGGAGGCTGGCCATATATATATATATATATATATATATATATATATATATAAAACCTTTTTATATATATATATATATATATATATATATATATATATATATATATATATATATATATATATAGACTAGATATATATATATATATATATAGGGGGCCTATGGTAAAACTTTCTTTATTTATAATAAGAACGGGAGGTCGGATTTGAACAATTTCTTCACAGGGGGCTTCTATGATACCTAAATAGATGTTTTTTCGTATGAAGATTTTTTTTTCAAGAATGGGATGTCGGGTTTTAATTTTTTTTTTTCGCAGATACCTTTATAGATGACATAAAAAGTAAAAAAAAAAAAACTCAATTTCCCGTCTTAAACATGTTATTATGTACCATATAGTAACCCTGTGAAATTATATAAAGAATAAGTTATTGGTTTTAAAAATGCTAAATATTAAAAAACTTAATTATGTTACTCTGATGGCGGACGAAATCGAACGTTCGGAAGGGAACACTTTCATAACACCGAAAAATCCTCTTTTCTTGGTTGATTATTTTTTTTTTTTATATATATGCATTTATATTTTTTAGAATCAATGTTTTACCATTGGAGACTTTTCTTGATTTTTTTCTTAACTATTTTTCTAACTATAATCACAATAAAATTTTATGACGTAATGTTATGTTGGCAACCCTTGGCAAGTTGGCATTACTGAATAACAAATTTTCCTGGTTCCTGAGTCTTGATGTAGAATGTCATAGTGTCATAGTCGATTACCGAAATTCGTATTTTTTTTTTAACGTTAATGTTATTGTAGTGCCTACTTTTAAAGAATGGAAGAATTTTTAAGGAAATTTAATCTTGAAGAGATACTAACATTATTGAAAGGTAATCATTGTTTCCTAATTTTACAATGTAAATGCTAATATTGATTTTAGCTTTAAGCTACCTTTAGGTAGGCTACCGTAAATATAGAAATAATGCTTAAAACTGTTTAGTATTATGTTCAACTAATATATATATATATATATATATATATATATATATATATATATATATATATATATATATATATATATATATATATATATATATATATATATATATATATATATATATATATATATATATGGACATAGTTACTTTATATACCTTATGATCTAAAGTAAATTTTTCATATTAATTTATATTAATTGAAAGTAAATATTCTAAGAAATGTAAAAATTTAAGGGAAAAAATGTTTTAATAATAAGTTAGTTTTTTATATGGAAAATCAGGCAAAGATAATGTTAAAAAAAGCAGATATCAAAAATCTGACAATGTCCTTCATGACCTTGAGGCGTGACGTAATACAACTTAAAAATGTTGCCAGATTCACAATATAAATATATTATATATATATATATATATATATATATATATATATATATATATATATATATATATATATATATATATATATATATCTCTATACTATATATATATACTATATATATAGGTATTACAGCCAAAGTAGGGGCTCGAGCCGACGGGAACATAGGGGGACGTTTTCCATACCCCGTAGAAGGGGCAGAGGAACCCCCGCGACATAAATACCAAGAGCAGGGGTTCCAGGAGACCCTCTGAAAGAGAAGGAAATCAGTCCTACCCTGTCGTTCTCGGAAGGCCGAAGACAACTCTCCATCTTTGCAGTTTACCCTTGGGTATTCCTTTAACTAAAGGAATGCAGAGATAAACCCTGATGGAAGAGTCAGTCTCGGCTTCCCGACAGAATGGGACTATTCCCCCTCGAGGAGGGTCTCAGGACCCCGCTCTTTGAGTATTTAATTAAACGAAAATCTCCACCCCTGCGGAACGATAAATATTTCTACAATAATATTATATATATATATATATATATATATATATATATATATATATATATATATATATATATATATATATATATATATATATATATATATATATAGATTTATATAT
>JABUQX010134616.1:10000-15000 GCA_015478945.1 Trachelipus rathkii | reverse complement strand
TCAAAATTTTTGCACAATACTCTGCATATGTATTAAAAGTAAAGATAAACTTAAATTTAAGTGTAAAAAATGCCTTTAACCAGATTTAGCAACTTTTTACCCTTTATATATTAAATGTTAAAATTGGTAATTATTTAGATAAAGGGCTTCACCTCCGATTTTCAAAATTTTTGCACAGTATACTGCAAATGTATTAAAATTAAATATAAAATCAAAATTAAGTCATAAAATATTAAAACTAACCTAGACTTACTAAACCTAATCTGACCAAATAAACTGAAAATAAATTTAACCTAACTAAAAAAAATTAACAAAAAAAAAACAACAATCACAGTAAATAAATAAAAACAGTTAAAAAAAACAACAACAATCACCTTATTAAACAAATCTTTAAACACTTAAAACCAAAATAAAAAAATGCGATAAAACTAAACCAATAAATTATTAAGGTCAATCAATAAATATTAGGGGAATTGCTTAAGGTTTTAGTGTATTTTCAGATGATTTGAAAAACTGTCTGTCATTTAGACCTGTGCCTATAAATTTATATGAAATTTTGTTGAATTTGGATTCTTGGTTGCTGTGTGTTAAGAAAGAAAATGTTTTAACTTTATACCTATTAAAAAGGTTATAAATATTTTTTGTCATTTGTGTGTATGTGTATCTTGAAATGAAAGAAGTAAATACATATAAATGCATAGGTTAATATTATAAAAATGCCATTATAAGAAAATGTTCATACTTTATATTTATATATATAATATCAACATTTTCAACTTATGTGTATTATAAACTTTTACTACAATATACATTATTAATGAAAAAAATTATCTTTGAACTATAATGATATGGTCCATTTCATATTGATTCAGAAGATGAAAGCTAGTGGAAGAAGGTGCATGATTTCTGGAATTTTACCTAGGTTAGGTGCAGGTCAGGAATGGGGGAGTAGAGCTTTAGGTGTAAATGAAAGGGTTAGGAAATTATGTCTTTCAGAAAATATTAGATTTTTGGATTTGTGGAGAGAATTTCTGGATAAAGATCTTTTTGCAGCAGATGGAGTTCACTTGAGTCATAAAGGTGTTGGGCTTTTCAGTACCAGTTTGGAGAATTGTTTATCAAAAAACTAGGTAAAGTTGGGGGTGATGGGCTAAATCTCGATCCAAATAATTGTAATGGTAACTGTAATAGTGGTGAGATAAATAAAACTAGTGTTGTTACAGGTTCAAAAAATGATGATAGCAATAAAAATGGCAGCATTTCGAATATCAAATGCTTTTACACAAATGCTCATAGCCTTAGAAATAAAAAAGATGAGCTGCTTAGTTATACTATAAATGAGAATCTAGACATTATTTGCATAACTGAAGCATGGGTTAATGAAGAATTACATGGAGACTCCTTTCAGGAATATGAAATAGATGGATATTCACTTTATTTATACCAGCGTAGAGGAAAGAAGGGTGGCACTTTATGTTAAAAGCAATATTCAATCTGTATTAATGACTGACTTTAAAATTAATCATGATATTGAATCAGTGTGGGTAGATATCCTTATGTTCAATAAATCATATAGAATAGGGGCATTTTATAGACCTCCTGGCCAGAGTCAAGAATTAGACGCGGAAATGGTGAAAGAAATTGAGACAGCATGCCACAGTAAAGAGAAAGGTATAGTCATAATGGGTGATTTTAATTTTCCTGGCATTCAATGGGATTCCTTGTCTAATATGGACCATAGTAGTTCTGTATTTATAAATTGTATACTAGATAACTTTTTGAGCCAGATGGTCCATGAACCCACAAGACATGATGCACTATTAGACTTAATATTAACTAACAATGAAAGTATGGTGGATGAAGTTAGAGTTGAGGAAAATTTAGGACTTAGTGACCATAATATAATTAGATTTAATATGAATGTGATATCTGGGCCCAAATTGCAAGTTAATAAAGAAAAGATCATAGATTTCTGAAATGGCGATTTTACCAAATTTCAAGACATGCTTAGTACAACTGACTGGGATAAAGAGTTTAAAGACCAAAACTGTTTTATCATGTGGGAACATTTTAAACAAATTTTAATGAATATTCAGTCAGTATGTTTTAAAGATAAACCCATTAGGGTGGCAAGAGAAAACCTGTTTGGTGGAATAGAGAGATAAGAGAGAAAATTAATGAAAAGCGTAGATGTTTTAAAATATTCAAGGGTAGTAATAAAGGAAGAAGATTTAGAAAATTATAGGAAAAATAGAAATAAGAACTTAACCAGTCAATAAGAAAGGCAAAGAGTGACAGAAATTAATTTGGCAAAAGGAATAGTAATAAGGACGTGTAATTGATCACATTCTTTATGTACTTAAAAGTAAGAATAATAGGACAATTGGTTCAGTTAAACGCCATGAAAATTCCATTTAGTGAGTTCAGATAAGGAGTTGGTCAACATTTTCAATGCTTAATTTGCTTGTTTAATGAGGAAAGATTAGATAATAGTTTGAAGAGACTAATAGTTCTTATATGCATGCTACAAGTAGACTTACAGAATTTGAATTTGATGTAAAAAGATATTAAACGTTTATTAGATCATAGATTCAAGTAAAGCTGCAGGCCCTGATGGTATATATGGTAGAATTCTGAAGGAGGGTAGTACCAGCATTACAAAGGCACTGTATTTGATTTTTAAGCGATCTATAACATTTGGTGAGGTACCAGATGACTGGAAAACAGCATATGTTGTGCCTATTTATAAGAAAGGTAGTAAGGAAGATTTGGGAAATTATAGGCCAGTTAGCTTAACATCTCTGGTTGTAAAGGTTCTGGAAAAGTTAATGAAAGGTCATATAGAGAAATATTTAGAAGATAACAGGGTATTGTATGACTCCCAGCACGGTTTCAGAAAGGGTAGGTCATGTCAGACAAACCTTTTAGAATTTATGGAATACATTACTGACTGTATTGACAGAGGAGATCCAGTTGATATTATATATTTAGACTTTAGCAAAGCTTTTGATAAGGTTCCCCACATAAGGCTGATGAAAAAGTTATTGCAATGTGGTATAGGTGGAGTGGTACATGGTTGGATTAAAGAGTGGTTGTGGAATAGAAAGCAGTGTGTACAACTTAATGGTAATAAATCATCATGGAAAATAGTGAAGACTGGTGTCCCACAGGGATCAGTGCTGGGGCCAATATTGTTCCTCATATATATAAATGATTTAGACCAGGGACTTAAATGCAAGGTTTCTAAGTTTGCAGATGATACCAAAGTGGCCACCACAGTTAGGAATAGTGAAGGATGTATAAAGATTCAAAATGATCTTGATAAACTTCTTGGGTGGGCAGATAAGTGGCAAATGAATTTTAATAGTAAAAGTGTAAGGTTCTTCACCTAGGTTACTCAAATAAAATCATAAACGATATGAATGGGGATTGGCTTGAGTCTGTGGACCAAGAAAAAGATTTAGGTGTGATTATAAGCGGTAATTTGAAAGTAGCTAATCAGTGTTTGGAAGCAAGGAATAAAGCTAATAAGATGCTGGGCATAATAAATCGCAATGTTGTTTACAAGAGCAAGGAAGTTATAAGTAAACTTTATAATAGCTATGTTAGGCCAGTATTAGAGTATTGTGCACAAGTTTGGGCCCCTTATTTAAAGAAAGACTTAGATATGCTAGAGAGAGTGCAGCGTAGAGCAACTAGGATGATTTCTGGGTTTGAGGGTAAGAGCTATGAGGAGAGGCTGAGTGAGTTAGGAATGTTTTCCGTAGAAAGGCGATTTCTCAGAGGGGACATGATACAAGTCTACAAAATATTTACATCTATTGATAATACAGAGGCCAATAAATTCTTCATAGTAGAGCACGGACGGAAGACCAGGGGGCATAATAAGAAAATTAAGAAGAAAGCATGCCATCTTGATATAAGAAAGAATTCTTTTAGTAATAGGGTAGTTAAATTTTGGAATGGTTTGCCACAAGAGGTTGTTGAGTGTAATTCGATTGCAACATTTAAGAAAGGGTTGGATAGGTATATGGATGGGTTGGGTATCATATAGTATATCTAGACGAGGCCAAATTGGCGGGCTTTTAATTACAGTAGTTATTAATATTAGATTGCATGTGTGACCATAACTTAATTGTTAAGGCATGTGGATGGTTTGGGTATCATATATCATTTTTTTTTTCTTCTTTTTTGACTAAGCCAAATTGGTGGATTTTTAGTTACAATAATTTGACAAGCCCTAGGGTGCTTTGTGGATTTGCATGAGCATGATTGTTAGTGAGTTGACTGGGACTGTCTCGATAGGCCCTTGTGGCTTCTTACTGTCTCTATATTTCTAATGTTCTAATGTTCTAATATGTTGACATTTTAGATATAGCCTAATATAAAGATCCATTTTCCAAAAAAAAAAATCAAATCAAATTTTTAAAATTAAACATTAATATTGCATATATGGCTAAATTAATTTTGAATGGAACTTTCATATTATTTTATCAAAGAAATAAGTTGACTTTCTGGTTACTCCCCTGATAATTTATATTGTTCTGGTGTTAAACAAAGCTTTAGCAATCATTTATTTCATTTTTATATATGAGTTTTTAATTAGGCATTATTATTAATTTACAAATTTATAATATATATATATATATATATATATATATATATATATATATATATATATATATATATATATATATATATATATATATATATATATATATATATATTATATATATATATATATATATATATATATATATATATATATATATATATATCCTATGATGAGGCTTTAAATAAAATTGCACAAAGAAGTCAAATGGATATATATGTTGGGTTTGAAGACTTAACTACTGGTCTAATAACCACTCGTTATCTTACTTCTCAGTTCCTTACCGACACTCGAGCTGAGAATCTTTAGGAAAATCTCAAGCAGGGGCTTGGGTCAGCTGTTGACCTCATTAAAGTGACAAGTATTTCAATGGATGGACCTAATGTCA
>JABUQX010134616.1:0-5000 GCA_015478945.1 Trachelipus rathkii | reverse complement strand
GACAGTCAATGTGGCTTTCTTTTAAAATTGTGGTTGAACTGCATAAGTAGCAGCTATTTTGTTGAGTGCTTGTGGTAGGGTTGGCATGTTTTAGTTATAGTATTTAGATATGGTGGTGAATATGTTTTTATACTTCAATATTTTTAAATATTTTATTTTACTTTACTTTAAATTGGACAAGCTGTAGAATGCTGGGAGAGTTTCTTGAGATATTGGGTCGTTGGTTAACATATTAATTGTTAGAGAAAAACACCATTTACTGATTTTTATGAAAATATTTTTATTTTTTTTTTACATTTTTATAATTGGACTCAGCTAGGATCTGGATAAAAATCTTGAGAACAAAAGGAAGTTTGTAAAACTTTCCCACTCTTTGGTCTGGGATATCCTGACATACTGAACAAAATTTTGGCTGAATCTTACCACTTCACGAGCAGATCAGTTTTGATTTTAATCACAAATTAAACTCCAGAGTAAAATTTCAATAGCCCATGAATGAATTTTTGATTCTTAAAGATAGGTGTCGTCCCTAGAGATGTTTTCCAACCTATGTGTCACTATTCCAATAAGCAGTGGGGCCTGTACACTTTATTTCTCTATATATATATATATATATATATATATATATATATATATATATATATATATATATATATATATATATATATATATATATATATATATATATATATATACCGGTATATATATATATATATATATATATATATATATATATATATATATATATATATATATATATATATATATATATATATATATATATATATATATATATATATATCATTTATTTATACATGATGCAGTTTTATGGAAATCTGATTCCGAAACTATTTCCAACTGAGGATTCACTTACTTACTTTATTCCTCCTCAAACGGATGGCAAACAACAAAAGAGAGCCAAAGGAAAGCTCATCGAGAGATACAGAAATATGAGAAGAAAGTTTCGAAAACTGGGCTTACATTCTCAGCATATTTCTAAGAGTGTGGCTAAAAAATCTAAAACCAGTATTTTATTGCATGAAGGTAAAATATGAAGTCTTATGTTGTAGTGTTAACCAAATTTTTTGAACTTTAATACATTATTACACAGATAAGTAGTCATCTATGATAAAGCATTAAAATAATCAATTTGAAAATTATAACAGCTTTTGCAAAAATTTTAGGTGAATCCTTATCAGAGGAAGAATTTTTTGAAAAGCAGCAGTGGCTTAGGTTTAACAAAGAACCTTGGGAACAAGTAGAAAAATTGTGGAATGAAACTTCAGATAAGAGAATATCTGATATCCACCTTAAAGAGGAAGCTACAATACATAGTACTTTTCTTGATTGGCCAATATTAGAAAACACAAATAGACATATTCTAAATATGTATATATATATATATATATATATATATATATATATATATATATATATATATATATATATATACTATATATATATATATATATATATATATATATATATATATATATATTATTATTTTATTTTATTTTTATTTTAAAATTGTCGTTACACAAACACTGTTTACCTGCCATCTGGACTGCACAACCCATAACAGGGTAACTACTAGTAAAACGAGAGTATCAAAAGTTTTCAATGGTTACAGAGAATGTAAAACTTGTAGTTTAGTAGCGAAAATGAAAATGTCATTACTGTTAAATATTGAAGACCGCTAATATATAAGAATGTCGTTTATAGGTAGTACTGAATAAAGACCAGAAAAATACCACATCTAAGTGGAGTTAGTTTGTCATATACAACCAAAATGTGGAAGATGGATTGTGAAAAAAAGGTTGCAAAATTGACAAGTAGGTGGCTTGGTTTTGAACATGTAATGTTCATGTGTGAGTTTGATGTGGCTAATGCAGAGGCGAGCTTGAACCACTTTATGGTAGCGGTTTTTCGGTTTTGTGCCCAAACGCCACTCCGATTTCTAGTTTCACACAGTTTATCCTAATCCTAGCTTACCTTTCAGTTTATCCCCTCTGTGATCACTACACCAACGTTCCTGCCATTGTTCCTTTGGTGGGGTAAGTATTAGTTGGTCGCCAACCCAACTACCACACGTACACAAGGAGACAGAAGCTAAGACATAGACAGGAAGCATGAAAAAATGAGGGGACAGAAAAAGGCTAAAGTTCCATATGCCACGAAGACATAAAAGTATTGAGGCCCTGGGGGACGCAAGAAAACCACATGTTGCATAATTCGGGTTCTTAAAGTGTTAGTTGTGTATCCAACATAAGAGGAATTACATCCTACTTCTTTGCAATTAAATTGATATACAACATAACTTTTGTAATCCTCCGAACAATGACCACGGGTACTAAAGTATGAGGACACTCGTCTCGGCGTGTAATAGCTTCTTTTCAGACTTAACATGTTCCTTTACAATTATGTTAAATTTTTGTTCTTCTCTAGAAAAGTTTGTCAAATTTAATGATTTAAAATAGAAAGCTATTTGCTTTCCATGTCAAGTGAATTTTTATTTCGAGTTAAAATGTTATTTATAGTTCTTTTATAACTTTTTCTATTTTAAATTGAGGGTACCCATTATTAATTAAGTTTTTCGTTATTCTTATCACCTCTTTGTTAAAGAGTCGTCACGTTGAAGTTATTTTATAGGCTCTGTGGATTAGGGTTTTAATAATTAATAGTTTATACCTTTCGAGTATATTAGAATCATAATTTGTGTATAAACATTTACCTGTACATTAAACATTTACTTCTCTTTCGGCTCTACCATTTATAAAACAAAGTAAAACATCTAGGAATGCCAGTTTTTTATTTTTAACATCTTCATAAGTGAAGTTTAGAAGTTTATTATTATTATTATTATTATTATTATTATTATTATTATTATTATTATTATTATTATTATCATTATCATTATCATTATCATTATCATTATCATTATCATTGTTATTATTATTATTATTAAGTATATGATTTTAACTTTCTAAGTACACTTGAAACAAAGTATTAAACTGTTAATTTTATAGTGGCTGTTTTATAATTAGAATTATAATTACGTTATACAATGTTTTCCGAAACTGAAATATATTTGTTTGTGATGTGTTGCTCCTGCATCTTTGTCTTTACGGTACTTTACCGTATAGCATTTGGAGATTTGATTCTTTGTGGTATATTTTTTTATTCTCAAAAGCAAGCGAAAAAAAATAGTTGAAGGGAATGATCCAATATTGGAGATTTTGGGACCCCATTTTAGCCCCCATGTAAAAATGGACATAAAATTCTTAATTTTCAGACAATTTTGATGGGGATAAGAGCAAACCGCAGCTTTTTTTGATCTCTAAAACATCATTTTCGTGTTTTTTTTTTTAGGTGTCTGTAGTCATTGTTTTGGCATTTTCATTTTTTCAGAACCATTTTTCTTGACATTTTTTCTTATCAACTTCTACAATTTTTTTGAAATTAATTCAAACTTGAAATATGCATAGATGGGTCCATTACGCACAAAAGTCACGAATTAGTTTTTTGATTTTTTGAAAATTGTGCTCAGCAATGTCGAAATTCAAAACAACCTACTTTTGTTTTTTTTTGTTTTTTTAATAGATCCTGAGCACAATTTTAAAAAAACCAAAAAACTAATTCTTGACATTTGTGCGCAATGGACCCATCTATGCATATTTCAAGTTTGAAGTAATTTCGAATAATAATTGTAGAAGTTGATACGAAAAAATGTCAAAAAAAGTGGTTCTGAAAAAATGAAAATGCCAAAACAATGACTACAGATACCTAAAAACACTCGAAAATGACGTTTTAGAGGTCAGAAAAAGCTGCGGTTTGCTTCTTCCCCAACAAAATTGTCTGAAATTTATTAAGAATTTTATGTCCATTTTTAGGTGGGGCTAAAATGGTGTCCCAAAATCTCCAATATTGGATCATCCCCTGAAACAAAAAAATGTTTTACTGTACCTGTAAGCACTAAGCTGAGGCAGACTCGAAATTTTGAATTTTACTGCTGGAGTCGGAGTCGGAGTCGAAATTTTTTGTTTGAGTGGAGTCGGAGTCGAAAATTTTTTTTTAAGTTGAGTCGGAGTCGGAGTCTAAAATTTTTGTTTAAGTGAAGTCGGAGTCAGAGTTGAAAATCCAAATTTGAATTTAAGGAGTCGGAGTCGCGGAGTCAAAAAATTTATTTTACGACTCCGCAGCCCTGCTTACCACAGACCGTTCCCAATCCTCACTACACCCTATAGCTCTTCTAAATAACACCCCCCTTCCACTTAATAAAACTCCAAAAATTTTAGGCCTTACATATGAGACACATCTGACATTCACCCCACATATGGAACAAATTACATCTTCCACCATACGTAAACTAAACACTCTCCGAACACTTTCCCAACATGATTTTAGCGACAGAAAACACACACTTATCACCACATATAAACAAACAACTTCACAGAACAACATTAAACTATGCTTCCCCTGGATGGTTCCCAGCAATAACAAAAGCCAACATAAAAAAAATTAAAAAAAAATTAAAACACCGCCCTTAGAATAATTACTGGTTGTACCAAAACAACCCCCATCCACCATCTACAGAACGAAACCAAAATTCTCCCTATCACTTCCCACTTAGAGATGGTAGGAACACAATTTTACCAGAAAACCTTAAACCCATCCCACCCTTGTCACCAAATATTCAACAACCCCATCCGTCACAGATTAAAACTCCCTCCCTCCTCACCCTCCAAACTCTATAATGACATATATAACATCATTCCCCCCCCTCCCCCAACAAAACTTGGCTCTCTCATATACATACCCATCTCACTAGCATTCAGCTACAAAATCGCCCTAACAACAAAATTTTAAAATCCCAACCACCAAAAATTTCTCCTGCTGAAAACTCACTATCCAGAAGAGACCAAGTTAATCTCGCTAGGTGCAGATCAGGACACCACCCAAAACTATTACATTATAAATTTAAATTTAAACTAGATAACGTC
>JABUQX010134615.1:0-39667 GCA_015478945.1 Trachelipus rathkii | reverse complement strand
AATTATACCCTTTTGAAACTTATATGCTCATTCGTACGTTCTATCTTGTTACTTCTTCTGATTGGTTGAAAAAAAGAATCTCATTTAGGGATGTTTATACATATTTTCTTCAGTAGGATAGTTTTCGCAGTGCTGATACGAAGACATCTCCCCGCAATCTCTACGCTTGTGTATATCTTCACGAGGAGTTCGTTATTCCCAACGATGTCATTTATTTAATCGTAAACCGTTTGCGACTGCTACATTGCTTGTATTCCACTGAGGTAAATTTAATAGTATTGCATCAATGGCAATGGAAATCATAAAATCATTTTCCCAGTTTAAATGATTCTGAAATGGGGACGGAGTCTAAAGAGGTAAGTCTAAAACTTACCTTTGCATCCTTTACTCGTTTAGGTATTATGATGGTTAAGTTATTTATATAAATTTAATGGTAAATATCTATGTTAATGTTAAAATCCGCAATGTCGCTTATTTGATAAGTTTAATGTAGCTTTTATTGTGGTTTTTGTTAAGTACGTTATGTCATGTTTAGCATTTACAGGAGTAAAAACTTTACTTTGTTTGTCTTTACCATTAATATGCAGTTAGGTAAGGTATTGCTAATTTTTTCCTGTAAATATACATTTAATGTAAAATTAAACATTGTCATGTTGAGATATGTTTTATAAAGTGCGAAGGATTATGTTTTTTGAGCCTTGTTAGTTACTTTTATGGATAGTTTGACCTTTGTTAATGTAGCAGTTTATTCTTGCTTAAGATGTCAGATTTGTCGATATTATATCTTAGTTCTAGCAATGTTATGTTTTTATTAATGTGGAAACTTGTACGTAGCATTACTTGCCGTCGATTGATAATACACAAGTTGGGGTATATTTTTGTTTATAATATATCATCGTTAAATGTAAAAACATTGTTATTAGAGACATGCTACAAGGTAAATATAGGTTACGTCTTTGTAGTTATGTTAGTTACTTTACTGTTGTAAATGTGAACTTTGTTAACGTTAACAGTTTATTCAGTTTATTAGGGCATAAGTGTCTTTGGGTTATTTTCATAGTTTAATATATTAAGTAAGCTTTATTAATAAAACTTTTGTAGTTAGTTATCCATATGATAACTCAAAATGTGACGTTGAATCAATAGCACAATAGAATTCATAGTTCCAAGGATGACAGGAGGTGTTGGTGATGGTTTGTTTTAACTGATTTATGATTAGGGTATTAAAACTTTTACAAGTTAGTTAAAAATTTGACTTAAATCAATAGATCAAAATCAATGATCTTAATCATATCATAAATCACAACTTCAGGAGGTTAGTGGGTGACTTGATTACTATTTTACTGATTAGGTATGAAAAACATGACATTTTAGTAAAAAATCTGACCTTAATTAATCAAATAGATCAATAGATCAATAGATCAATTAATCAAAGATTCATGATTGACAGAGAGTAGTGGAGGTGACTTGATTACTGATTTACTGATTAGGTATGGTAAAAAGACAATATTTATAAAAAAATTTGACCTTATATCGAGGAACAAAGTGGCATAGTATTCTGTTGTAACATAACCAATAATCACGATTGACAGAGGTAGGGTGGGTTGCTCTGATTACTGATTTACTGATTGATGGATGTAAAAACATGACAATTTTAGGTAAAATTGACAAAATTCAAAATCAATAGATCAATAGATCATAGATCAATAGATCAATAGCAATAGATCACGATGGACAGGAGGTGGTTGGGGCCTATTATTTACTGATTTAGGGTAGTAAAACATGACAATTTTAGTAAAAAATTTGACCTTAATCATAGAATCAATAATCAAATAATCAATAGATCAATAGATCAAATAGATCAATTGATCAATAGTCATGGTTGGACAAGAGTTTAGGTTGGTGGTTGTATTACTTGATACTGCTTAGGGTATGTAAAAACGTAAAATTTGGAAAGTTTAAACATAAAAAGAATAGAAACTTTTAATTACTTATTTATTATTATTTATTAATTTATTTATTTATTATTTTCTTGATGTCTGAAACCATTTTTTGAAAATCTACAACAATAACAATATAAAACATCAATTGTATCATTAACATAAAATATTAATAACTCCCCGACCGGGGCAGCACCGTCCATGTCACTCTACTCCTCTGATAGATTTTCTATCTCCATCTTTCCTCTTTTATTTCACTTCATCCTCTTTTCCTCCTTTACTCTGTTTTGCACTCTGTGCTCTTTTTTTTTCAGGAACCCCCCCTAAGAGGGTCCAGACACCCATAACGGACTTATTTAACCTCAATTCGAACCTACGACCTCAAATAAACCTTATAAGGACACAACATTGTTGTTATACGACTTTATTAACTCGGCACCGCAGTGCTCCAGCACCGGTGCCGGACCAACTCTGAATCCTTCTCCTACTCCTCCTCATTTTCATTTCTTCTTCCTTCCCCCTTTCTCCTCCTTCTTCCTTCTTCTTCTCCTTTCTTCTTCTTCTCCTCTGGTAGCCTATGCATTCTTTCTTTTTTAATGGGAGACCCCCTCGGGGGCCCCCGGACTCCGAAACCGATCCCAACTCCGACTCCGTCTCCGAATCAACTCCAACTCCGTCTCCCGTTCTCCGACTCCGGACTCCTCAACCCAGCCTCCAAGTTTCAATCTCCTACGATCATTTTAATTTTTACGGGGCAGCGTCCCCTCCGCAAAGGAACGTAATCTCGTCTCGACAGATTACTTCTATTCATAAGCCACATCAATTTCATCCGATTCCGTTAAAGCCTAAAACGTTTCAGGACGAATTTGACTTGGCGTAAGGGGCCAGCACCCCCTAGGGTGACCTGTTCACCAAAACTCGCTGGATACAGTTATCACACAATGAACCATATACCAATTTCAGACCTATAGCTCTATTCATTCATATAAAAGGGTGTATGTGTATGTGGATGTGCGCACGCGGCGTAATAGAAATTATACAAACAAACACAGACAAACCTTCGGGTTGTCTGTTTGTCGGATTGATAGCCCCTTCGGGCTATCAATTCTCCCTAAGGCCGACAACTACTCTATTTTAATAGGAAAAAAAGGTTTTATAATAGGAACACCTACACTTATTATATATATATATAATAATTATAATATATATATATATATAATATATTTATAAATAATATAATATATATATATATATATAATATAAAAAATTATTAAAATATATAATATAATATATAAATTATATATATATATAAAATATATAATAAATATATAATAAACAGAGTGGGAGGTAAAATATATATATATATCATATATAAAATATATAATATATATATAATATACTAATATTTACTAATATATAATTAATAATATTAACAATATATATAGTATATAATACTCTATACATATATATAATATATAATATATATATATATAATATATATATAATATATATATATATATCACTAATTTATAAAAATATTGAGAAATTTTATAATAGATATAACAATTATAGTATAACATAATATATAATAATATAATATATAATAAATACTAATATAGTATAATAATATATATATAAGTATATATACTAGTATATATACACTATATTATTATATAAATAAATAATTTTATTATATTAATATAATAGATATATATAACATATATATATACATAATAATATTAATAATTAATAATATTAAGTATAACTATAATATAAAATACGTATATATAGTATATATTTATAATAATAATACATATATATATATAATAGTATAATATTATAAATATATTATATAGTATACTTATCATAATACACTGTATCATGTTTTGTAGTCGCTTTTATAATAGTAATACAAAATATTATATTATATTATTTTTTCCTATACAATATAAATATATAATAATATATATAATTATATATATCTAACTATATAATACTTAATATACTTATATATATATATACGTATATATATTTATATATATATAGTAATATGAATATATATAATAATTATATACTATATCTATAATTTCATATACTATATTAATAATAAAAGATTTTAGATATATAATATATAACAACTACCCTATTATAAAATATATAAATTATATATATATATTATATATATATATAATATATAATAAATATATATATTACATAATATATATATATGATACTAATAAGTTTTATACCTAAACATAGTAATATATTATATATAGTATATACATATACTATATTAATATACTATATATAATATACTATATATAATATTCAATTTAATATACTATATAGCTATATATATAATATATATGTATATATATTATATATATATCAATTATCTCACATACCTGTTATAGGCAATACCTGAATTGACTACATCCCTCCAGAATCTTACTCCACCATAAATTTCTATACTTCAAAAATGTTCTTACACCCAATATAAAATCAAACTAGTAGCCAGGACAGTAGAGATATACGGGAAGAGAGGGTAAGCTATGTGCGAGAGATACGATAATCGATATATTCTTGAGTAAAAGATAGGGAGGCGGCGAGGGCCGAGAGTCGAATCCATTGTGGGGAGGCAGGGGGGGGGGCGGTCCCGGGGGATACTGAGGCTATGGAGCCCTTTTCTTAGTGCGATAGTACCGCATTTCCCGATATTTTGTTTAATATCGAAGCCAAATAATCTTACAAAAAAAATTTTTTAAAGGCCGAAGAAAAATGAAACTCTTACCCCTTCCCCTCACACCCTGATAGTGATGAAGTTTCTTCTGTGTTGCCCCCTCATAATTCTTCTCGTCGTTCATCCCCCAATTGCGTTTATAAAAATAAAACCGAAAAGATCTGGGTGTTTAGATGTTTATTCAGTCTTTCGGAACCAAAAAAGGGAGTAGGGATCGACATGGCACAACCACATAGTCAAATTGTTAATCTCTCTTCAGTATTCCGTGCTCAACTGGGCAATAATACCCAATCAAATTCTTGAATGATTGTTAATGCTTTCCCTGCTATTGTTATGTTAGCTATGAGAATAGTCTTATGTAATGCGACTTCATGTCTCGTCAGAAACTAACAGTTATGCATTATTAAACAATGTATGCTGTCAAATGAGGAATAATTGACTTGCGAGTGCCATGACGTGCGGGCCCGCCCGGCCCGCCCCGGCTCGCGGGCCAAGAAAACAGGAAAAAACCGGTTTTCAGAGGGGTAACTGGTAAAATTTACACTAAAAATAGAATTAATCAAATAAAAAAAAAAATATATCGTTAATTCCATTAGCCCCTGTTATAAAGTTATGTAAATATATTAAACGCATACCTAGATATAACCAATTTTTTTTTGTATGTTGACTATGATCAAATCTAAAATGAGGCCAACAAGTTATATATTTTCAGTTCTAACTATAGCCATACAAAATATTCGAGAATGTTATTAATCAAACAAAAAGGAGGAAAAAAGGGAGAGAGAAATTAAATCTATAATATAAGTGTATGTCAGTATTTTTAAAAAAAATATTTTTAAAAAAAAATAAAGATTTTAAAAATCTCTTCCAAAATAACTTATTTAACTGAATAAATATATATATAGGATCTGATATAATTTCTTAAACTATAAGTATAATATATATTATATAAGGATATATAGTTTATAGTATAGGTTATATATAAAATATAGTATATATATTAGTTAAGGTATATATATATATCATGTATAGTATATAGTTATATAATTAGATATTATAAAGATATAAGGATGTATATGTATATACTTTAGAGAGGAGCCCTTGGATTCTTTTTGTGTTATTCTTTACTGTCACTTCTTTTTCATTACTAAATGTACACAAAGGTAAAAGTAGTTAAAATATACAACTTTTTTTTAATGGAAATAATGTTAAAAAAGGAAAGCTTAATTTCGTCCCGACTACGCGAGAGCCACTGTCAGGTAAGGGGACTGGGATTTCTTTCTGATCTTTCATCAGTTCTCAGGGTGTCCCAGTTGTCTGTAATCTTTCTTCCATGGTTGTTGAAATATTTGATTTTTCATGAATTCATTTTGTATAAGTCATATTCTTAACTTCACCGGAGGCTTATGGTGTAGGTTGTACTATGTATAAATGCAAAGGATCATGGATTGTGCGAGTGGTTCGTGTGGTGATATTCTGATCATCTTATATTGTTGATATTGATAGAGTGGCCTGGGTTACGCCTATGACTTGTTAAAGCGAAATTATCTGTCCTTGTGCGAGATCATCTGTATTTGATTTTTCTTCTTTTCAAATCTATGGTTCCACCTATATATGTTTATTGCAAGTATTGCAGGATAGTAAAGAGCTTTGGGGAGATTTTCTTTCGTTTTGGGGTTTTGAGAATGTTTAGGGGATGTTATTTGATGGAATGAGGTTAATATTTTGTAATGTTTAACGGAAGTATAATGCTAATTGAGGATAGTAATCAAAAAGGAGTGTTGCATTTTCGGAAAAATGCTATCGTACTCCTCTTTTGTGCTTTTTAAATGCTTTGTGATTGAAAAACTCAGGATAGTAAAGTTGTTTGAAGGTGTTATGGATTAAATTAGATAGTCTTGTGCTGAGAAGAGGGGGAAGCATATACGAAAGCACGGAGAAAAGAGATGAGAAAGAACAGCTATGTATTGTGTGGGGAGTGATTAGTACGCAAGTGTATTAGTGGTGCATTGTTTCATATATAGTAAAGTGCATGAGTTTGTTCCATGTGATTGAAGGGGTCGAGGAAGGAGTAGAGTTGTTGGAAGGGTGCTTTCTTCGTTTATACTGAACTGAGGATGAAAGGAGAGTAATATAGTTAGGACATCATTAGGGTTGTGTTGTGAGGGAGGGAGACAAAGAATGTCATGTTTCATTTCTAATCCATAAACATTGTTTAAAAAGGGTGGGTTCAAAATATGATAAAGCAAGTCATGTTAGTTCGCATGATATGGTGTACTGATATGGGAGATCAGTGGGAGAATTGCCATACTCGGCTCGAAATTTTGGAATATTTCCAAAATTTATAACCTCTTTTTTGTTAATGAGAGATTGGCCTTCTCGTTCATATATTAAAACATCTCATTAATCTCTCATTACAACATGACTTCTTTCAGTTTTTTAATGGCAAATATTACAAAGCAAACTCGCGCCTGGAGTATGGATCCCCACTGTCCCCATATCCGTAACGATATATTATGGAACAACAAAATTTATCATATACCCCACCCTATTAAACAATAGTTTAGATGGGATTTAGAATGTAGATGGACATTTTTCTCCTCCCTCACAACGCAAAAAAACGTAATATGATGTCCTTAAGACTATATTACTCTATCATCCTTCAGTGTCAGTTTGACCGGATAGAAAGGCCTTCCAACAACTCATCCCCTTCCTCGATACCTTAATCACATGAGAATCAAATAAACAATTGCAATTTTACTTATATATAGAAAACCAATCGTTTCGCACGCAAACTATAGTACAATTGGCTATCTAATCAGTTCCCCAAACGACAAAGATTAGCTGTCTGTCATCCTCATTTCTCCGTGCTTTGGTATATGCGTCTCCCCCTCTTCTAGCACAAGAAAATAAATACATCCACAATAATACTTTCAAATCACGTTACTATCCTGAGTTTTGCATCACAAAAAAATCATTAACAAAACCAAAAACGGTACTTAGCACCTTTCCCCCGAAAATAGCAACACCTCCTATTTACCAATTCCTCAATTACACTTATATTCGTTAAAAACAAATATTACCAAAAAATATACCCTCATTCCATCAAATACAACAGTCACCTTAAAAAACAGTTTCTCAAACCCCAAACGCGAAAAGTAAAATCCCCCCAGAAGCTGTATAATATCACATCCCTGGCAATTAAAACATGCAATAAAGATATATAAGGTGAGAACATAATGCAAAGAAGAAAGAACTCAACATACAGGATGGACCTGGCAGACGAAGGAACAGCATTAATTCAGCTTTTAACAGGAGTAATAAGCGTAACACAGGCCACTCTATCAATATCAACAATACAAAGATGATCAGAAATATCAATCACAGAACCATCCACCCAATTCATGGAACCTTTGCATTTATATAGTAACAACTACAATACAGCGTCCGGTTAGGTTTAAGATAGATTTGTATACAAAATAATACTTGAAAACCATCGATAGAAGTATTTCAACAGCACCTTGAAAAAAAGCAGACAAACTGAAACACACTGGAACTGAATAAGATCAAGAAAGAAATCCAGTCCCTTAGCCTGAATAGGTCTCGCGTCTCGGGACGAAAATTAGCTTTTTAAAATTTATGGTTCATTAAAAAAAAAGATGTCTTTAACAATGGTTTTTAAGTTGTACATTATAGTAATAAATGAGAGGGGAGATGGCGCAGTAAAGGCATAATTACTAAAAACATCCAGTGCTTCCTCTCTAGTAAATATATCAGTACGTTAAATATTTAAATGTAATATAGTATATATATAGTATATATATTATAGTTATATTAGTAATAATATTATTAGTTGTAATAGTATATATATAGGTTTTTCCTAATGAGTATTATATATTATATAGTAGAATTATATAGAATATAATATATATATATAATATATTATATATATATAAATCTACAACTTATTTCTTCTTAAAATCATATGTTCTAAAAATTTTGAATAGCTGGTAATATAATTGAATTAGTAATTTTATTCCTTTATTGTAATGAATTTTAAATTATGTAATTAATGAATGTATATTATTTTCATCCTACAGTTTTGAAGAACTTTGCAGTGTTTTTACTTACATTCTAATTGTAGCATGAACCCCGCCCCTGGCCCTGCCCCGCCCGGCCCCTGCCAGCCCCGGCCCCGCCCGCCCGCCCCGGCCCGGCCCCGCCCCGGCCCCGGCCCCGGCCCCGCGCCCCGGTTTTAGAGCACCCCCGGCCCCGGCCCCGGCCCCGGCAAATTGCGCCGCAATGTTCTCTAATTCCGCTCTCCTAAGCATTCAGTTAATCCTTTTAGTGCATTAGATTTAGCATGGCATGTACATAAGCCGAGATTTAATAATATATATTATAAATGATATATAGATGTATAATATATGTTACTATATTATAGAGTATAAAATATAGTATATAGGTATAAGTATGATATATGATATAGTATATATATATAGAGATATATATATATAATAAATGGTAACCTAACTTGAGTTACATTAATAAAAGGAAAGGAAATTATGTGTGTTAAACCAAATTTATTTTCCTTTTTTTCATGAAATATTTTATAATTGATTTTATTTATTCTGAGACTATTAAAGACTTTTGCAGCACTCTCGAGACCGCCTGATCCTGATATTACGTGTGTGTTCGAGGTTCAGTGTGGACGAAATAACTTGCAGAAATCTAATACCGGAACAGGGACTCCTGTGAGTTTGGTTTACAGTACGTACTGAGTACCGACGGTTAATTATCATCGTGACTGGCGCATTACGATTGGTTTCGCTGTAGAAGTGGTAATAACTAAATTACGATATTAATATAGTAGCTATGACTTAAAAGTTATTATTTTGGGTACATGCACTACAGGCTTTGCTTATGGACTATCGTCTGCATCCATTTCGAACTTCTTAAATATTATTCTTTATTACTAAAATTAATAGATTTCTTTAAGGCAATTCCATTTTGTCATGGGTGCTATCCCCATTTTCCAGCCCACCCTAAAATGGAAAAAATCGAATTTCACCGATTTTCGACTATATAAACACACAAAATTGTACTTTTGCCTTCCTAAAACGTTGGTTTCCGGTGTTATTCTGTGACTTAGTCATTCTTTCAGAATTTCAAAATTTTCAAAAACCATTGTTACCTTTACAGTAACCCACCTCAGAATCTTTCCATAATGACTTCAAACTTAAATGCATAGATAGGTCCATTATCTAAAAAAGTACAGAATACTTTTCGATTTTTGAGTTTTGTGCTTCAGCGTTGTCCAATTTTTCAAATAACGTTTGTTTGAATTTTGAAAAAAAGAATTGCGATAATATTCTGGTTCTGCGGCGGAAGTGATAAGATTTTCGACTTATTAGTCGGGATGAGCACTTTTTTACTTAGAGTAAATTTCTTTGTATATGCATTAGTTTTGGGATTGGAAAAATTTTTCAAACAAAAAAATTGGGAATTTTTTAAAAAATTTCTTTTTGGAGTGCTTTGTGGAAAAGGATTTCTAAGTCTATAAAACGTGGAATCTTGCCCTACTATACAAGTTTGATGTTGATCGATAAGTAGAAAAAAAAATATATCAATGATTTCACTTTTCAAAAATTAATAAATTTCTCATAATAAAATTGAATATTTCAAGAAATTAAAAAAAAAAATGTGGTTTGAACTTTCGACAACCCTGAGCACAAAACTCAAAAATCGGAAAATCCTCTTTGACTATTGTTGGTAATGGACCTATCTATGAGTATTTCAAGTTTGAAGTCATTATTGGAAAAAAATTCTGGAAGTGATTCGAAAGATATAGTCAAAACAGGGTTTTTGTGAAAATTTTAAATTCTTGGGAAAACCTCACCAGACACCAGAAAGAAAACACGGAAAAACAACGTTTAGAGTAGAATAAAAAAAAGTGCTACATTTTGGTTAGTAGTAGTCAAAGAATTGGGGCTGATAGATGCCGAATTTAATATCCATTTTTGAGGTGCGGTAGAAAACTGTGTCAGCCCCGACAAAAATGGCAGCTTGCCCGTATAAGAGATCCAGACGTTTCCAGAGTCGTCCAGGTACAGAGTTGTCGACATGCAATTTAAATAATTCGTTAGATCAATATTTATTTTGTACAAATAAAAAATCATTTTTGAAGATTCCTAGCTGCATTGAATACTAAAAGGTTATTTTCATTTTTAAGTACGAAAAAAAGTGATGTTATGATTATTGTATTAATCTAGGTGAAACGATATTTCTTATGTTAATTATTCCAATCGGTCGCACAAAAAGGTCCTATAAACACCCGCCAGTTCCTCAAATCAACAGTCACGCTTTCTAGGCACAACTACAGTCTTCAACCTCCTGGAGTTTGCTGACTTGAAAGTTGGAAGACTGAAGGAGTGAAATGTTTTTTCATTCTACCACTGTCCTCTTACATACGGGCTGGTTCATATTCTATGAAATTAAAGCTTTCCTCTCTCTCTCTACCTCTGTCTCTTCTATTGCTCTCTCTCTCTCTCTCTTCTCTCTCTCTCTCTCTCTCTCTCTCCTCTCTCCTCTCCTCTCCTCTCTCTCTCTGCTCTCTATATATATATATATAGTAATATAGGGTGTATAAAAATACATAATAATATATATATAATGTATTATATATATATATATATATATATAGTATTATATATATGTAATATATAGAAGTAGTAGTATATGACAAGAATTAACTTGAAATCGGCCACACGGACGGGAAGATCGATAAATTTTTTAGCTACATATATAAATAAGATATATATAGTATATATATATTATACGTATATATATAATTATATATATATACGTATATAAGGTAGTAAGATATATAGTATATATATAGTGTAATATTAGTATAAGAAGAAGAGAGGAGAGAGAGAGAGAGAAGGAGAGAGAGGAAAGGAGGTTAGTAAAAGCCTAATACTGTAAAATACTTACAACTGCTCAGGTTAAGGAATGCATATAAATCGTGTAACATTATCATTTTTGCCGTTGGTTAAATTAAAAGAGACATCAGCGTACATCCCTAAAACTTTGTATTTTATTTTTTTTTATTTATGTGTTTTAAAATTTATTGTACTTTCGTAACTGAAATTTTTCCCTAAGTTCCAAAAAATTAATTTCGAATTTAAGTAGCTAAGCGTTGTTCTTTAAAATGTGCGGCGCTAATCGGAGATATAGCTAATATATTAATATAGTGGGATATATATATATATATAAGGTCATGATATAGATGATTATATATATATATAGTAAAAAAATATATTTATATGGTAATATAGGTAGTATATATATATATATAATAGTTGATTATAATATATCAAAGATTAAACGATTATAAAATATCGAAATGATCCGATATATCGGAATATCGATATTTTCTGGCGATAATAGAATATCGATATTGATATTTTTTAAAATATCATAAATCGAGTTTAGTCGATGTATTTTTGTTATCGGGGCATCCCCTACTCGCTCACTTCCTCACCGTCTTGCCTCTACTTGGTAAAGGCCTCGTGGACCGAATCCATCCAGTAGCTGTCTCGGTTTCTTGCTGGTCTCATACCTCTGGTGATATAGTAAGAGTTAATATAATATAATATATATAGCAATATAACTTGAAGAATCTTTCCGTAATTTAAATAGTTATATAAGGTAAGAGAGGAGTATGGTAATAATATATATAGTATAGTAGTATTTTATATATAGTAGTTATATATATTAAATATAGATATTATTATATATATATGAAGCTATAGTATATATAGTATATTATACGAGTAATGGGGCACGGGTACAGATAAAAAATGGGCTGAGTGCGATACCCGGGTACATACCCGCGGGTGACTCAAAAATAGCATTGGCTCGAGTGATACCGCGGAAAAAACCTTTTCGACGAAGAGGCGTACTTTGTGGAAAGCGTTTGGGATGGACCACTCGGGTACCTGGTATCCGCCCGGTACAGTTCATACAATCCCGCCATACCATTTTCCCATATATGTGAAAAACCAATAAGCGTGAGAATGGAATCAATAAATAGCATAATATTACGTATAACCAAATAATATTATCTGTCTATTCAGATAAATATATAAAGTATAGGAAAGTAAATAATATAGAGATATATAGTACTTATTAATGAAGCAAAGTCTTTACAAAGACCTCCCTGTGCTGGTAGGGAAAATGGGACCAGGCCAGCTATAAGTACCATTATTAGAGAGCACCCATCCACCAGGACTTCCTTTGATGGTTCTTCCACATCTCTACTGCTGGTATTAGGCTTAGGTTCTATCTATAAGCATACTAACTTAGTTGAAGAGGTGGCGTCTGTGTCCTGAGGTTCTTGCACTTCTGGCTGGCCAGGCTGACCGCTGCTGCTGCTGCTCCTCCATCCTGGGTTTAATGACGCCCTTAGCTCCCTGATGACCCTGTCCGTGACCTCCTCCACCACCTTGTCAGGGGCAATGCTCTTCAGGGCCTTGAGGGTGAAGGAGGGTGGAGGCTACGTGTAGGTGTAGGGAGGTCTCTATTCTGAAAGAGGTGGGCAAATCTCTTATTCATCAGCCTACAGATGAGAGTGAGCACTGCACTAGGGTCCTTCCAAATACAATTCATCAGCAAGACTAGGTCATATCGGTGGATCATTCTGTCGATAATCGCATCGACGTATTATTCTTCTAATTACTATATCTAAAATTTGTTGGTTAATGGGATAGAAATGTGTATGTAATGAAAAAAAGATAATGAGACGAGATAAGCTTTGCAATCATATTTTAATATGTTATCGCGTATGCACTATATTATATCACGAATATTATATAGACCATTATCCATAAAATCCTCCAATAATACCACGTGATATATTTCTCCGAGCTAAAATTGGCTCACTATATGTGAGCAGAATATGTAGTTTCATTGAGACCCGTCACAGAAGTCCAAAATACGTAGTAGTAGTGAGCTCTGCTATTACTTCGTATGGGTAAGATATATATTATTGTCAGCAAAATATGTATCAGCGGGGAAAGTTACACCCAATATATTATGGTTAGTTAATAATACGTGTTCAAGAATAAAGTGTTGCGATAATATGGGTGTTAAATAAAACCCAATTAAATCCTCCATCATATAAATACTGCATATATTATCAAGCAATATTTATGTGTTAATATAATTATTAATATTAACATTAACTAATACTATTGTCAGCAATCTTATAAAATTATATGATATAGATTCGTAAAGGTAATAATGTACACATACTCTATGTGAGGTTAACTGGAATTATACCAGTATATAATAGCGTATACAATCATGATTCAGTCGGAGGCATATACGAATTAGATATTAATTATATCGTATGTGATGTACTAGCATAAACTATTTAACGAAATCCCGATAACACTATGGTACCTTATAATTTATGGATTAACCCAAAAAGAACGGATTAGTTATGATGAGTACGTTTATTTACTAGAATATAACAAGACCTCACAGGAGCATTACGGTGAAAATAGACCGTAAAACAGTATTATGTGTTGAAAAACTATCATATT
The DNA here is from genome assembly GCA_015478945.1 of Trachelipus rathkii. Lineage (NCBI taxonomy): Eukaryota > Metazoa > Arthropoda > Malacostraca > Isopoda > Trachelipodidae > Trachelipus > Trachelipus rathkii. The sequence goes on along the minus strand of JABUQX010134615.1, from coordinate 25,376 downwards.
CTAACTATTATAATAGATACCAGAGGTTATTACTAACATAGAGTCTTTAGAAATAGATACTAAGTAGCAGCTATTTACCTCATGACTTGTCAACACGCTATCCTCTCGGACCAACCACAATATAGGAAGGTACCTTCCCAACTCAACAGTATCCACAAATAGAAGTTTCTATTGTCAGTTCCTAATGTCGCATGTGGCGAAAAGTCAAACGCGCACAAAGGTGGGAACACCTCGGCAGACTATTAAGCTCTCATGAGTGTACCCGAGCTGTTCACACTCGAGAGAAACTATGAGGAGGTATGGGTACAGTGTGGGCAATTCCACAATGAGAGTAAAGCAATATTGCTCTATGTTAGCAAGAAGTGTACAAACATTCTACTGTGCGAACGGGCATGGTCATTGCCAAGTAGGTCCCAGCGGACCCGTGTTGTAATCCACTTATCGTGACAACTCCACCAAAACATTGTGAATGGTTCCTGTTGCAATCCGAACCCAATTCGTTGAATTGAACAGATGTGAGCGGGCAAGTCCGCGGCTAGTATTAATACCGTGGCATAGGATAGAACCCGAGCCGAGTGTTCTCTGCGACATACCAATACTACACCGTACCGGCAACGGGAATTAAGAAAGTGCATATGTACCCCTTCAGAGTAAAAAACAAAGGAAAAAAGACAATCCCAAGAAGACACTGCAGAACATCAGCCCCTAACCTAAAGGACATGATGTAATACTCGTGATATAGCTTAATGCATGCACGCTGCGCTGCCCTTCCAGTTTATTCTGATTGAGGCTCGTGCGAAGAGTGAGAATTAGGAGCGCGTGGTATGAGTGGTTCTCTCGCTGTTCGCCCCCTCAGGAGCAGAGGTGATGATACACTCTGTATATGTTTCTCCTCCCCCGAGGGACTGACTACATGCAGTTTGAACCTCGTGCAGGTGCCATCATCACAACCTATATATATAAGTTATTATTTAATAAATTACCAAACCTCACATATTAAATTCGTTTCATCATATAAATATTGTGTTAAATACCTGGCTTCATTCCGTCCAAAATATACGTAGCTTAGACCTCACGTGTTATCAAGTTTATATGTACAATAATGTAGAAACCATATGGTAAACTAACTACAAGTACAACGTCCTAGATCTCACGGGAATGCAATGACCGTGCATATACAATATGTATGTGCTCTATATTATTAGTTTATAAAATTATAAAAAATAATGTTATAGTGATTATCAATATAGTAGATAATTTCAACCGTACCTAGTCTTTTGTCTTGCCGTAGAAAGTCATTAGTTAATGAGGTTGTATTATGGAGGGATAATATATATATAATAATATATACTATATTGGCCGTGGTATCATACATATAGATAGTGTCATAAACTCATGTCCAAAGGGGAGGTACTTGGTGGGCGAGATGGTTGAGTGGTATATTTCGGAAATACCCTTATAGATTAACCTGAGTATTGTAAAATTATCCACTAACAGCAAGAGAATCTCTACTAAAATCGACATTAAAGTAGTAATCTCTATGGTCTAATCTTATCTCATAAAACCTATAGCATAGACCTGACAAGCGACAATACGGAATCCCCCCATTGTGGGAATGTCTCGCTGTGTGCCAGAGTTTTAGATCCGGTACAAATGTAAAAAAGAGAAAAAAAAAAAAAAAAAAAAAAAACAGGAGTCGGGGTCTCACACGCGCCTTCCGGGGAAACTCTAATCGTGTATACATATAGTTATGACTATACTAAGTTCCCCCCTCCGGAGAGGGTCCGTCGCTGAACCTCGTCTACAATTGGGCATTTGTGTGATGGTCGCGAGCGCGTTCACTCCGGACACCTCCTCACTACTGGTAAATCGAGAATAGTGTCTCCCCTGATGTTCCCACGTCGGCCTTGGCTGGATGCCCCTACCCATATGACCGTGTTTAAATACCCTTGTACAAAGTGATATATAATAAACTACGATTCTATACTCTACAACCAAGAGTAAATGTTGATTTATATATATATAATACCTCCTTTATTAAATTTCCTTATAATTAAAATTAGTGCTAGGAACAAAAAATTATTGTAGACCAAATAATCTCTTAGTATTTTATAAATTTAATAAACTAAAAATATTGATAAATAACGAATGAGGATTATTTATATATGTGATCAACACCCCAATTCAACTTATCCATAAAAATAACTGATTTATGTCCTACCTGCTTACACTAAAAAAAAAATAGCCAGATATATTTATTTTTTAATTCTACGGCATATTAAATTAATATCTTTTATATATTTACAGATTTACCATCTTACCCAACCCTTTAACGAAAGTGAATCCAACCTCGCCAATTCCCTATTCCGGTGTAGCTATTGTAGTTCTCTGAATTCCTTATGTATATTTTTATTATTATTATAACTACTTCATGTTAAAATGTGGACAACATACCCTGGTACGCGACACTAAAGATATCTTCGTCCACCAGCATTTAATCCAAACTCATTAGAATGTATCTCCACTATATTCCCATACATATAGCTTATTGTAAGTTTTCTTGTGAGGCAGATACTCCTCGATATATTAAAAATTTATATATTTATGAGTTGTTAAATTTAAAGGCATAACTTTTTGTATTTCTTTCAGTTTATTAATGAACTAATACCTATTCCCTAAATACAAATTAATAATTAAATAATTCCCTAATCAATACTAGAAATATATATCTGTGCTATATTATTAATTAATTAAATATATATTAATATATATATTAATATTATATATTAATATATTATAATAAAGTATATTATATTAATATATTAAATATATATATATATATAATATATAATATATATATATATAATTTAATTATAATATAAATCTATAATAATATATATTATATATGTATTAGATGTATATATGTGTGTGTGTGTATAATATGTGTGTGTGTGTATGAGTGTGTGTATGTGTAGTGTGTAATATTATGTTGATGACGCTGTGAATAGACACAGAATGTATTTGCCTAAAATAGATGACAACAAACTTGAAATATTTCCGTATGCAAAAGTGATGATACATCCAATTATTTAGAAACTTGTATGAATCAATAGGGTAATGGGGGGCGGGTAATTCTTTCACTGGAACTGGCGCAAATAATAAACAGTGTAGTGTAGATCAGACAAACGACCGAAATATGGAGCTTATCGCCGTATAAAATTATTCATTAGCAATAGTTCATAAAAAGGGAGTCCCAGACAGTACATAAACCGTATTCGATAACCCTATAGAAATCCTTCGAGGAATCCCTTTCAAGTTCCGATATCTGCACGGTATTTAAAACACCAAAATTAAGTATCCTTCCCTTGTCCTCTAAACACCCGTAATACTCTTTTCCCGCAGAAATATTTTCTGTAACTATCCGTCAATTATCTCAGAAATTTCACACCTTTATTCCCATAATCCATGCCATTTTATGACATATTTTAGAATATCAACTTTCATATTTTTTGCAATTTATAGCAATTTGATTAAAATGGTTGAAATGGGTCCATTCTCATATCTACCGCTACAAGTACAATCTAGCGTATTATATATATAACAATTTATTGCGATTTTTTTTATAGTTTTTAAAGTCTCTAAGAATTCGACATTATTTCCTATAGTAACCTCCATTTTTTTTTAAAATTGAAAAAAGGGAAGAATTTTCAGTAGTTTTAATTTTTACTATACTCATCCGATAAACATCAAAATTTCAAGGCTTTGATATAGTTGGGACCAAGATTAATCTTAAATATTACCTAAATAATATTTTTGTATATTTCAAATATATAGATTAAATAAAATTTTTTTAAATAAATATATTCAAAAAATCAATATTTTTTGAAAATTTATAGTTCACAAGAACAAATCAAACACTAATGCATATACAAAAGAAAATTATCTAAGTAAAAAAATATGCATCTTACCCAACTATAAAAGCCCTGAATTAATATTTGGATGTATGATCGTTAATAAATAAATTATATTAATGAGTGATAGAAATAAAAAAGTATTAGTCAATAGATTTTTCAGTTATGATACTGAAAAGAGAAATGAGATTTAAACCAAAAAATAAACAGTGGAAGAGTTGATGGAAAAGTTGCAAGCGGCCAGCATGGCAGCCACAAAAATAGCTACAAGAAAGTTCGAAATTGTATATGCTAGGTAAAGGTTAACTGGTATAGAAGTAATGTAGAGCGCCATAACGGCCCGAAAATATCTCAAAAGTGATCTGAAGTAACATTAATTGCAAAAAATAAAAATCTGAAAAAAAGATATGTATAATACAATATTAAGTCGCCATATCGAACTATAGCGGAATATTAGAAATGAATATTGCAAAATTCTTGATTATGCACCGATATACATACCATTAATTGTCATCTGATAATATAAACACACTTATAAAAAAACCAAAAGTTATAAATGGAGGTAGCATAAATATAAAAGCACATTTGGGTTTTCATTAGTCAAAATCGGCTGAATGAATTCTCGAATTATTAATTAGTCCATTAATTTATTGAGTTGTGGCTGAAACGTTGGAGACCAGCCCCAGCTCCAAGATTGGATATCCCCATAAATTGAAATATGCTCCATCTTATGGAAGATTTTATAATGACGGTTATCTACACCCATTCAGCCTATCTTATACTGTAATCGAATATTACACACTAACTATTGGTAATAAACTATTCCCCGCGACACATTTATGCTGGCAAATTAATCTTATTCCCTAACGAGGATTGCCAGGTAAAACAACGTTTTGGATCTGGATTGACGGATTCAATGAAAATCTACATAACTTATCTGCCATTAATATAATAATGCAATTTCAGTCAATCCAATATTACACGGTTATTTTATTAAAAATTTTAATTTGAATTAAAAAAAAAATTACCTTCTCACTATTAAACATTTTTCTCTTGTATTTGTATTAATTGATACTGGTTGTCATAATCATTAAGGTATCATAAACAGACATTTACAAAATCTTAGATTTTGTCGTAATCCTTTGATACTGAAATTTAATACTAACATCATTTCCACAAGATATGCAAACGAAATAGCTTTAAATAAAGTTACAAAATAAATAATTATAAAACTAGTCATTAATAATATATAAAAAAAATAAAATAATAACAAGTAAATAATTTCTAAACGATGTTTTTATTTTTACAAACGCAAGAAAATGATAATTGTAACAGAATTTAATTATCTTTTCGATTAAACAAAAGATCAAGTTTGATTTAAGTATTTATACATAATTATTACGGCTTATTATCATTTAAACCCTTCTCTCACATCTTCATCTCTCTCTTCTTCTCTTCATCTCTTTACACAGCTATATATTATATATATATTAATATTTGTTGATAAATATTTTATCAATAACAATGACGTTTATAATGTGAATTAATATTCTTCAATCTTTTAAATTTTTTTACAAAATAATATATATTAAATAATAATATAGAGATATATATATAATATATATTATATATATAATATATATTAATATATATATAATATAATATTATATATTTAAATATAAATATATATAAATAAGTAGTATGTAATTATAATATGAATGAAAATTAAAAGACTTTCAGAGTTTTGCTGTTCTCGGATAATTGTATAATATTATATGAGAATAGTGAGATCATTACAGATCTTTTGATAATTATTCTGAATATATTATATATAAAATATTATATATATAATATATATATATAATTATTAAGTATTAGGATATTAATAATATATTTATATATTATAATAATACAACTAACATCTTATATTGAAATTAAACGGACTATAAGATATGTATATTATATAGTCCTATATTATATAAGATAATGAAGAAGATGGATATATATATATATGTAATAAGAATAATATGATATATGATGAATATAATAGATAGATGAAGAGAGAGAGAGAGAGTAATTAGATAATAGATGAATAAAATATATATAGGAATAGATATTATATATATATTATTAGAGAGATATAGAGATAGAGATGATAGTAAGATATATAGATAGATATAGTTAACTAACGAGAAGAATTATTATATAAATGGTGAATTATATTTTTATCTAAATAGATAAGTATGATTAATATTATAAAAATTGAAGCAGCTGTAATGTATACGGATAGGATATAAAATAGTTATATATATGTATAGAATATTTGTATAAAAATAAAGGAATATCTCTAATATACTCTCAGGTTCTCCCACTTACAAGTTCACATACTACGGTATAGAGTTAAGATAATGATTGTTAGATAAAGCCGTATATAATTAGTTAAAATAATATAAACTTAAATTTTTTTACTTAGGTAAATACCGGTAATATATGGATTGAAAATAATCTTATTAAATATTAAAGAGAGAAATAAAGAACAGTATGACAACAACATTTACCCACAATATGCTAATTTGACAACTGATATAAAAGTAGTATAATAACTACATATATTAATATGAAATCTCAAATTATCTCAGTATTCCTGTAATATATTATAAACATATAATGAAAAAGTATCGATGTCCATCGAGTGTACACTGGCGATGCTGAAGTACCGTATTAACCGTGCTATCGTCCAATACCCGACATATAACACAATGATCAGTTACTCAGTAGTACTGGTGATCATACTCTCTCAAAGACTATTTTCGATTAAACTCCCGAAGATACCGGTGTATCATCTCACAGAATCCAAAATTGTCAGATAGCCGAGCTCAGCACCATCAACTTGGGACGTAACCTTCAGGATAAGGTAATTATATAATAAGGGTCACTATAAATAATGGATGCCTATTTTATTTATTACTAGGGTACTGACCACGTTATCTACTCCACCACTAAAAATGGATATTAAGAGAGAGAATTACTGTGAGTAACTTACATTTCAATGACTAAATTTATTTTTATAATAAATTTAATTGTGTAACCTTATTATTTTTAACTCATGCAAAGAAATGATTCTAAGACGTTAGTATTTTCTCACCTCCTCCACCCTAATATGGTGTATTTATTTCTGTATTAGGTAAAGTTCAACTCTATACAGGATAAATTAAAATATAAAATTATTATATTATCAAAAAACCTCACCTGAATATTATTTATGTCACGAGATGTAGCATTGCGAGGAAGAAACCGCAGCATAAGGAGAATTGATGAGTACGCACGAGATGAGAGATTGAAGCTATCGAAAGAAGCCAATTGAGAAGTAGAAGAATGTAGTAGGAGATCCGATGATATGTAGTATTAGATATGTACAAGAAAAGTGAACCGTATGAGATGATTTTATAAGTTTAGACTGACGCAGCGATATTCGAACAGAATTCCCGAAACCACCCTTATAGATGATATATATGGAAGATAGAGGCACAGTATTCCACATATAAAGGGGAGAGAAGACGTTAGCATAACGTAGTAGGTTTGAAAGAGAAAGTATTTTTATGTATTATCTTATAAATATAGTGTTTTTTCATATAATAGATGACCTCACACTAAAACCCATCTAAAAACGAATGTGATCAATATAGTTGAGAACAATGAACAACCCTCTTTTATTTGATTTTTTTCTAATTACTCTTACTTATATGATATGTATACCTCTCTCACATAGTGATATTTTGTCACTTTAGGAAATTTACCTTCCACATTTTCTCTAATTTTTCAAAAATTGGATGAGCAGAATGAGATTCTGTAAAATGAGAAGTGCTGGTCTCTCCATTATTGTAACTACAAAATCAAATTCTAGAATTTTATTTCTTAGGTTAACAATAAAAATCTATGAGTTTTCACGCTTCTCTCATTTCGACTATAAAGTTAAAATTCCTGATAAGTGGTTTCATTGTTTCGTCTTAATGTTGAGTACGGAGAAAAAATAAAATATATTTTCAACAAATCTAAATTCACCATAACTGACAATATGTAGGGGGGGGTCTATTGAAAGTGTATTGCTCTAAAACTGACAGCCTATCACATCGAATTTAAAAGCAACACAAATAACACAAATAGATATCGGTACATTCTGTCGTGCTTCTATTCTTTCTAGATACGTGCTGCTCCTCCCCAGTCTAGGCTCTACTACATAAGAGGAAGGGTTACCAAATTTAAAAGGAATGTCTCTAAGAAGTAGCTCGGACTATTATTAAAAGCAATGGAACCTAACAAGAAAAATACACAATATATCTAGAAAATAAATACTCAATAATTGTCATTAATCATTTTGTCATTTTTAAATAACATCGTATGTAATAAAAGAAGAAGCCTCTCTATATTATAGTCCACATATTATAGTGTACGGTAATATTAGTCTAAATTCGGGTACACACTGTATAAATTTACTCGAATATTTATGTCCCATTTTTTATTAATGATATGGGCTGTTAATATATTATAGGTGAAATATCAGTCCACCAGCTCTCATAAAGATCTCCCTCATTATAAGAATAAATATCTTAATTAAATTATTATTAATAAAATTAATATATATAATTATTTAAAAGTAAGTACGATAACTTAGTGAGGATGCCAGACACTATCATTTATAATAAAGTATAATAAAAACTATTATATAGTTGTAATATTATTATTAGTTACTCCCCAAATATATAACCTTATTTAGTAAATTAAAGGTCTATTTAGAAAAGCGTTACTTTAGTTATTACTTAAAATTCGTAATAGCGAATAAATCATCTCATAATCGTTCCAGTAATGATTAATAACCAGTTCCTACTCCCCGTATGAATACTGGGTAAACAACTCAAACATAGTATAGTCCCTTAGTTTACTATTATGTATATATTAAGATCTATATGTCCAAATGTAATACTCTCCGTCCTCACTAATCTTGGGGCCATTGAAGCGAGAAAACGTATATCAGAGATCAAGAAAGAACTGACCGTGAGAGAGAACTGCAAATATGTACCTCTTTCATAACTAATCTATACTTTTCAGAGAAAAAGGAGCAAAATTAAAAAATATTATATTATCTTTGTGAAATACACAAAAAGAAATATAATTGTCGAAATTGTAGCGGTGATATAAAAAATTTCTCGATCTTATACATAACGTCGTAATCCCTTTTAACAAGAAGTAAATTTTAAGACTTATTTTCATAATAATTTAAGCTAATATTATTTACAAGGTGAGGAAATGAGAAAATGAAGACATACATACACACTTGCTATAACACACATCCTAAATAAACAAATACAATATATATATTAATATATATATTAATATTATATTATATATATAATATAATATATTATATATATTAATATAATATATATTATATAAATTATATAATAATATATATATATATAATATAATATATATTATATATATATACAGTGGCGTATCTCGGGGTGGGCAAGTGGGCCTAATGGCCATGAACTGCACAATTGTACAAACTAAAATAAATTTTAAAGTATCATATCTGTAATAATAATATTAAATTGCAGAGGTTAAATTAATAATAGATGATTTATTATTAATTTCGTTCAGCTGTCAGGAACAAATTCGTAATTTCCTAATTATTAATGTATATATAAACTTACAAACTATGAAAAGCACCTCAGAAGAAAGCAACATTAGAATCCAAGGAATCCTTAACAAGCAGATTTAATTGAATCGAAATGGATATGAACCTGTCACATCAAGTAGTACGTAGGACGGTACCCCTGAAGGAGTTGCTTGCGCTAGCGCACCGGAATTAAGCCACAGCGTCTCACGGAAATAGTATCAGAACAACACTGATAAGCAGTTTTCCTAGCGTCCGTGCCGACCCACAAACTGGCTGATTAAGCCGTGTACCCAGGTCAGGTCTCTTGGTATAGCCGATTTTCCTGAGCTCCGAGTTGCCGTAAGTATGAGGCACCGTTAGGGACGAGGAGCGTTCTGTCCAAAGTCCCAGTAAGAGAGAAAAGCCCGTATCTTCCTTGAAATACAATTGTCTATAGTGAAAGCGAAACAGCAGTGCTGAAATAGTGTCCACTATTATTAAGAGAAGACCTTAAAAGATTGGAGTATAAAATCAATAAGCAAGTAGTATGTGATATTCATGAGTACACTGTTGAAGAGTTTCAGATTTCACATCCACAAAAGTATTAATAGTGTATAAAAAAGGTTCACAAGAGGGGTAAGCAAAGGAACTAAGAGATTGGAATATGGAACATACAGAATTATTTAAGAAATGCAAACATTGTGAAAATTGAGAAATAGATATAAAGTTATTTTTCATGACGGATTTATTTACAAAGAACATAGAATGTTTTGGCTTAAAAATGATCCTTGAGTGTCTGTTAGAAGTAGAAGTATAGAAAGGTATCATTCAATACGTACTATAGATATTTTGATCAGAGAAGGGAATAATGATGACTATACTGCAAGGTACGAGAAATATAAATAATTAGGATATGTGAATGAAGTCATCATAGATAATTAATACATAGTCAATTATACCGGTACCTATTTAGGTGTGATAGTAACTTTACTGAAATATGGAAGAATTTATGCACGTTACAAAAAACGATAAATAAATAAAATAAAACTCATAACAATAAATAAGAAGCAAGAGGAAATAAATACATAAACATCTTAAAATATGTTCAATACATTTTTGAATATTCAAACATATAAACTTAGAGGCCGTAAGATTTTATAACACCCAACCGTAAAATAATATATGAATATTAAAAACAGGAACTTTACTAACATAATTATACGGAACCAAACTTTAAGATTAAGAATTATATCTAATGATAAACAAAAACATTGAGTTTTTTAGCAATAATATTACCGCGTGTTCTCGAGAATTCCAAACACCACCATCGTCTAATCTCGTACTAGGAGTCGAGCGTAAGGAAAGAAATAGCAAGGACCCTTAAACTAGCGAACGAAAAGAACAAAAAACTGGTGCCAAAATGCTGTAGTTAATTCCTGTTTCGTTTTATTTACCTAACTTTAAAGCGTAAAATATTCAATAAATTTGCCACCAGAGAGGTCTGTAAAAACAAGAACTGGATTAGCTAATGAGTCTCTATATTAGGAGGTTTTCTTACCAGAGCTTACACCGGGACGGTAACCTATTATCATGGTCCCACCCCTCTGTCCCTATTCCGTCGCTATCGAACCCTACCTTAATTAAAGGATTATATTTTATAGTAAAATGAAATATTAATAAATATAATATTTTTTCTCAAAAAGATATTTAAAATATTATTTTAATAATAATATGATAAACTATTGACTTTTATAGGCTTACATACTATCTTGCATACCTCATTATATTAGGTAGATATCTATATAGTTTTAAATGTACGGATATTATCAATTATAAATTAGTCTAATTCTACATCACGAAGAAGACTAGTTGCAACGATCTTAAAATTATATTATATAGGATATAAATAAAGGTTACATTATATAGTGTCGGTATGAATAAAAGATCGTCATTAGAAAACTTAATTAACCAAATTTTTTCAATTTCTATTCTTATTTTTCCCGCTGATCACGAAAATTACAATTTATCGCGCAGTGTTAAAAAAATTGTGGCATAAAAATTCCTCAAACAAATGTTATTTTTGGCCGGATTAAGTCAGTTCGCTGAGTCCCCAAATTATTTAGTTCTGTTTCGGAAAATGTAAAAATATAAAAAAAAAAAAAAATAAAAAAATAAGCAAAAAGAAAATAAAATAAACCAAAAATATACTAGAAATAAATGGTGAAAATCTACGATTGCAGCCACACAATCTAATGAAGCACATGTAAAGAGAAAGTTACAAAGAAAATCGTTTATCTGCTATGATTTTTCTTCACATAAAAGAATATTTAAATATAATAGTAATGTAAAAAAAATAACCATAAATTATTGGTTAATAATATATTGTATCAAAGATATGGTATTAAATATAAAGTGACCCTTACTCACTAAATATTTAGAGAGCGCTCTATTTTGGATAAATCTAATATTAGCGCCAACTAATACTTCTAATGTATTACCAAAAATATGGCTGGTTTTTAGGCAATTGTCGAGTTTGTTAAATTTGCTTATTTTTTTCAAACTATTTATACAGCCACATACATTGAGTGCTGGCGTGAATTTAGGTAGTATATTATATATATAATAGATACGTGATATTAAATATATTCTAAGTCCTTTTCTTTCTTTATCTTCGCTCTATTCATCCCAAGAATGGGCAGTAAGGAGTACCGCCGCCATGGTAGTGAAGTCCGGAGTTCTCTCCCGGCCATTTTTTCCCCCCGAACTACGAGGATAGGCTAATTCCCCCCCCGGATCCAGTCGGAGACAGTCTGTGACACACGAGAAACCCTCTCCGATCTCTTAGGTTATTATGTAAGAATACGACGAGCCGTATGACACTCTCACCTCCTGCGCCCTTTATACGGTCGAAGAAGAGCCCAAGTAGGCACAAACGTACCCCCCTCGTGTTCCCCAGTTGCGGCTCGCGTATGGACCGCCACCCCCATCCCAGTGGACCTTCTATTAAAGTTAAGCGCGCTCATATTTTAACTCTCTAGATAGTATGATACAATTTCATACAGATTCTCAGAAAATAACTACTCCTTACTAAGTTTCCTAACCTCCTTCATGCGCTTGGGACTTCAAGCCGTGACGACGGTGTATCTCACTCACCTAATCGGGTATATTAGATCTAGTCAAAGTGATAAGGGTTCATCACCTAGGCCCAGTAGTAATGTGGACACATTCACTTACCTTCCATCACAATCTCACTCAGCTTCGCAAATTTATTTTCACCTTACCATATATTGCAATCCTTTATTAGTCTACGCCTACACTTATATCCCAAACTCATAACATAATTTCTCCCAATATCAGTTAACAGTTACTTAGATTCACTGACTCAATCCACTTTCTCTCTTCGGTTTCATCCCAGCTACGGTTGGACGTATATGTTTATACTCAAACATTACTCTCTCTTTTTTCTCTTTTTGTTTCCATATTCTTTTTTTTTTAGTTGAACTAGAAGTTCGTCTTACATTTATTCTGAGCCACCGAGTGAAAAAGCTTATCTGGATTCATACTCCTCTCACAGCAAGATCCAAATCCAATCCTCCTCATATAGCTATTCCCGTTTACTTACTCTGTTTTCAAGGCTAAATATATCACTCATTTTATAACCCATTATCCATTCAAAGCACACAACACGGTACTCTAATACGTTCAATTCCCTTTATACTTTAATCGAATCTTTTCTTCTAGCGACCTCAGATCCCTTAAGATTTGAGTCCATGCTTGATTAACATCACGGTATCTACCTGTAATAAGATCTTATACTTTCTTCTGATTCTTACTTCCCCAGACCATTTTAGTCTACATTACTACTTACTACTTAAATAACACAATAGTTAGGTAAACCAATACCCTCATGTAAGACCCATAGCGCACTCAAGATCTAGTGATATGATATTACCACCCCTACATGTCGAACTCACACAAGTTGTGCAGCAAATATGGGGAGCAAACCATTTTTCTTGATTCCATTACATATACAATCTATTTTTCCTAGCATTAACACTTTCGCATCATCACCGTATCTTTTACCTTTCTCACTCCAAACCACCAGTATCCCTAAAAACTATTTATAAACTCAATAGGACACTAATTACACTTGTATTCCAGCTTGACTTACTACAATCTAATACAATTAAATACTTCACACTGAGGACTGTCTACTACTCTAACTATCCATAATACTACTAATTCTACTACCCTTATAGCTAACTAGTTTACTTTTCAAACTCCCTGACCTTCTTATCAACCATTGATATAAAAATTCTCTCTACCTACATCCTTCTCTACCAAAATACTCTCGATCAGAATTCGTATACCACAATACAAAAACCAAATATCACTAAAATATTATATAAATTAGGTAGGGCAAAATCCCCATTACCATCTCTAATCCCTCAATTCTATCCAATCATATCATTCTTAACACCACAGATTTCATCTGTCCATTCCCGAGTCGAGTATCACATAATACATGCCAATCCCCGTAGTATACTAAACTAGTACTATATTACCCTATACTCTGCTACTACTTCGAATTTCTATTCTATAACAATTTCCCATCCTATATTATTACACTTTGAGTAAATAAAGCAAGTGAGATGAACAATTATATAACTACATAAACAACCCCTTAGTCTTACCCTTCGCTATTATATTCCTAAGAACCAAATCATTACGATACCATCTGACACGCACATAAATAGCTTCTTACTACTACCACGCCTAATCTCTACTTCGTTTATATCATATTCAATAACTTTTTGATATTCCATTTATCAGTAAAGTATAGTCCTTTTATAACCCCAACCACCATTATCATATAACTAAACATACCTAGCTCACATAGAGTTTCCCCTATTAATCCTATCAAATGATCACCTGTGCAGTTAATTATCATAAAACTACTCAAATACAATTTTTCTCTTTAACGTATGATCTCCCTTACATTTTTCTATTCAGAGCAACTTTGAGCTGTAAAATTGTGATTTTTAACACATCTTCTACCACTCCCTAAGGATACCGTGTTCATTCACCTAAAATCCAGTCCTTCTGCTAACTGACGTCCACTCCGAGACCAAAAAACTACGCCAGCATATTATATACTTCCTCCCTACAACCACCTTCAATAAACACGTACGTTCCCCTAATTAATCTTACTATTAACACTATGTACAACCCCATACCTCCCTACTTATACCTTTATATTAATATAAGGAGTACTAATTAATGCGCTCTCTCCTCCTCCGTAAGCATACCTCGGAATATATATACCCTCACCCTATATTACGCTATTGTATTACACAACCTTTCCAAATAGATCAATCCCAGTTTCTATACCATCAATTCTCCCTCCGTATTTCTTATATAGTCACTTCAACACAGCTACATTTCATCGTTAACGTTATCTGACCAACGATCACTATATAGAATTCGTTATCCTCTTCTTCAATGACTTTCTCCACTCTACCCTAATTATACCCTTACTCATCTCCGTACTATAATACATCTAGCCTTAATCCCCAAAGACCCATAGTCTATTCTTTAGTCTATAGCTAACCATCATACAGCCAGCGTACCCACCACAGAGATACACAACAGCATATTTCACTATCACCTAATACTCTTCTACTATAAATCACATCTACAGATCATGTTAATTAGCTCAACATATTTTTCGAGATTAGCTGTTTCTTCCCTATAACTACTTCTACATTACCATCATACGATCCATATAGTTACACGAAAGCATCAACAACCGCTTATTTCATTATACGCCTATTCTAAGCAGATATTTCCTTATACTCACCACATTTTATACCCTTTATCGCCGTCTTACTTTTCACAGTGAATAGATACGGTTCAATCTATTTATATTTCCCGATGTACAGTCTCCAATTCAATCTACTACTTAAACTTAGATAATCTCTAAGTGAGCACTTATTTACTAACCCCTTCTATTATTTTATCCTACCTAAATAATCCTTAGACCTTTATTAATGTATTTTATCTCCTTATATATATTCATACTTAATCTCATAAGTAATTCCAAACAATTCCTATTCCTTTATTATACATAATCCTATTACAGTATCTATACCTATAACTGAACACTAATACTATAACTGCAATAATTAACAACCGTAGATCATTCATTCGCTATATTAATCTATCACTATACTATTATATTTATATAGTAACATATGATATATTAATGTATATTTTTTAAATGAAACTATATATATATAATATATACTTAATAGGAATATAATAAATTAAGTTAACTATTATCGGGATGTATAAATAAAAAAAAAAATAAACAAGAATATGAGACAGTGGGGAATATTTGTACCCAAAAATGAAAAGGTTGGTGAGTTGACTCATAATTTATTCGAACCCTCTATAACCCATTATAGGTACAAGCTTGAAGCTCTTATAGAAAGCTTCTCTAACAATGGCGGATAAGTCATATAACTCTCTACAATCTAGACTTTTTTATAGTAAAATTGATTGATTTAATGTTAGTAAATTTCTAAAATAAGTGGGGTATATTAGTCCAAATATTATGATAAAGATATTTTATTAACATTATCTCACCTCCTATAGAGCTAAATATGATCGAAACAAAAACTAGATCAGACTCTTGGTTCTCTGACAATCAATTCATTACCGATTGTGTCACCTCGGCTAAAACTCTTAACCCTAGTCTAGGCATATCTGCTAAAATAGAGCTCGATAACCTAATCCAGTAGCCAACAATGTTTCTCAACTCACTAACGCACCCAAATTTGGCAAGTTGACTCATTGAGTAAAGCAATCTTGTATTTTGATAACCATTACCTTTAAGGATAAAGTAAAAGTATATAGCCTAAATTTTTTAATAACCTAATAATCTCCTGAGCTAATAATAATAGCATTCTTCTTTAATCTATCCTTCCCAATTATTGTCCCTCTAATAAATATCACCGCTCCTCTCCGCAGAGAAATACAGTCAGAAGACAGGAATCTCAGTAGATTTTCCCTCGGTTGTATGGCACCAGTGGTACATTAAGTTGTAAGACAGAGAAGCTATATCAACGATGCACAACTCTGGAGCAAGCATCATTTTGAAAGGACAAGGAACACTCTATTTATGAAAATTAAATGAAGAGCTAAAAGTTATTTCGAGTGTGTGTTAGTCTTTAAATTTGTTAAATCTGAGTGGCGTTATATAATATTATAATATAACATAAATTATTATAATAAGAATTTTACAACTATCAAATAATTTATGTAAATAATGGATATGATCGTTCATTCCACCGCCCTACTTAAGTGATAGGCTTTAGCAAATCACAGAGAGTCTAACTACTAAGGTACTTTTTGGTTCTTATTTGTATAGTATAATGTCCTTATAGTATAGTAATAATATTGGTTACTCTATATAAGTACACGGGTAACCAAATAATCAAATTTGGCTTAATACTTCAAAAATCTGGAATGTAATCTAACACAAATTTTTAAATGAAATTTCATAAACTTAATATTCTTTTTTGCATAGTAAAAATAATGGGAGTAATTTAATATATACCATTCAAATTTTCCCACCCGACTTCCCCTCTACTACATAACAACGATTTTCAAGTTATCGATTAAACCCACTTTCATAATTAATGCGTAAATAAATTACGTAAAGATCTAATGCCATTATAATAGATTTATGTACTATATATTTTACCCGAATCAGCAATAAGAGAAACTGTATAGTAATAAAATTGAAATAAAAAGTCATTAATAGTAAATTTAAAAAAAATTACGACCAAACAAATCATGTAACGCAGTACCCTAGCGCACTCTCAAAAGACTTATTTTAGTTCCTTAATTTATAATCATACATACCATATAGAGGATTTTAAATTATAACACTCTCAATCACAACTATTCCCGTCATAGTCCACCAATTTTAATTTATTCTAACCTACATACTGCCACCTATTACTATCCTTATCCGGTTATTAATACTTTTAATTCATCTACAACAATATCATCTACCTTATCTATAATTTTTATACATTTCAAGACACTCTTATTTTCCACGATGATATGTATGATCATATTATACATTACCTAATATTTATAAACTCATATTCATAACAATATATTTTAACACCCCAGAATCGCTACCAGAACTAGTTAAATTTATTACCTCATTACAAACTGCGACTCCACAACATCAACTTACAACTCTTATCTGACTGATATCATATATTTTATTCAAACCGTTCACTACTTACACACATGCATCTCTACCATATCGTCTTCTTTTCAATCTACCCAATTCTATCTCTATATTCTACAATTGTGCGAAATGTATTTAAAAATTGAACTAAAAATTCTTAAGCCTTCAAATACGCTCACATCATCATCGCGAGATTGTGAAATTGGGAAATTAATTGCCTATAGATAGGTGAGAGGGATGAATTATGCGCCGATCCCCACTGTCGCTAAATGCAATTACCTTTGACTACTTTTCATCAATCCCCTTGCCAACCTTGAACCCAAATCCGTCTTTAGCAATATTCCTTTTTCTTTGTGATCACCGACGCGTAATTGATGGCAAAATTATGGAGATAGAGCCAAATAGACAGTGGAACACCTTAACCATTTGGTTCTGAGGAATAAGCTATCCCTGACTATTAATACATCTTAAACCAATCTACTACTCCGGTCCTCTATTTTTTCTCTACACACGCTATTCAATCTATAAATCGTTTATATACTGATTATAGATTTTATGAAAGCTCCCTAAAATAACTCCTGTCATACTGAGGTCTGAACTGCATAAATCTACACATAAACACCCTAAATTACAAATTTAAATATTCTCTTCTCTACCGCATTTTAATCCCATAAATCATATTAAGTCAACGTTAAAAGTTTGATCCACAACTATCCTCTATCCCTTCTAAACGACCTTGTCTCTTCTAATACCAAAATAAGCCCTTCAGCTACTCGACCTAATCTTTCCACCAAAATACCACCAATATATGATTTCCTACAACCACTCAATAAAACTTATTCCTCTTTATAATCACAACAGTACTTTTACCCCTTACTAAACGTATATATAAGTAGTACTATTTTAATGTTTTCATCCTCCAGTCTAACCGTATCAGAACTAAATATTACCCTCGCGTATAAATGATGGGCTAAATTACACAACCTTTTAAATGCAATCAATTCCACCAATATCTCGCATATAATTAATATATATAATATTATATAATTATATATAAATTATTATATAAATATATATAATGGTGATAACTCTACTATCATATTATATATATATACTATACACCTAATATATATATATATAATATATATATATTACTATATACATATAATAATATAATATATATCACTATATATATATATAATATATATATATATATACTATATATTAAATATATATAATATATATATATAAGTATAAATATATATATTATATAAATAATATATATATATATATATATATATAGTATATAATTATATATATATATATAAACACTGTATATAGCTGTTTATAAACTATAATTGTGCGTAGACTTTGATCTTGGAAAAGTTATATATATTATAATTATATATATACTAATATATATATAACATATATAATATATTTTTTTAAATTATATTCATTACTTAAATACTAAATATATATATATAGACATTATATTATTATATTATATAATAAAATATATATCTAAATATATATATATAATATATATATATATATTATATATATTACTATTATAGTATATTATATAGTATATATAATATATAGTATATATATATATAGGGCTAGGACTTGCCTAAACTTTGCTGGCTTCTTTTGGTGCAGCAAGGTACCCTCTATATAAGAAGGTATGGGTAATTTAAAAATCCCATATTTTGAGAGTAATATCTCAAAACTCATTAAAAGTCTTGAATGAAAGTATATAAGACAGTTAACAAACAAAAAAGGGAAGTCCCTTTTTCTGTTCGAGATACTCTCTCCGGAGGCGGAATTTGGTAGTCACAACCCTTTCCAGCGCGTTTTCCACCCTATTTTGTGCGAGATTTGTGTTTGTGATTGAAATTCAAGTCGCACCTTTTCCTTGAATTTATCGCTCTTGCCGGGAGGATTTCTGGAGAGCGTATCTTGAGTGAGATTTTTTCTTCCCGATTCTTCGAATAATTTTCTGAGCTGAGCTCAAATCTGGACTGGAAAGGTAGTATTACCTTAACAACGCCGCTGGCTTGTGTTATATATCATTTCACTTTCGACACTGTATGCTAAAATTTTTTTCGCCGCAAATTCTTAGCATAAGCTACGAACATAAATTACAATTTTTTCTACAAAGTTCACTGAGAAGTAGTGCTACCTTACTTCCTGCGCTAAACACGGAGTGAGAAAGTCCGTTATAATAACTTATACCAAAAAATAATAAGTAAAATACAAATAAAATTATAAATGTACTTTCAAATGCAAGCATTGTCCAAAGACATATCCGTTAGATTTAAGCAGACATACAAATATTTGAATGAAGGCAATAATAGTATACATGAAATTTGAAGAATATTTCAAATACGCAGCCATAACTCCGAATCACAAAAAGATCATAAAACATATATACAAGGGGAATGTGAAAACATATAAATACAATAATGTCATATATAAATAATAACAAGAAGAAAATAAAAAAGGGGGCAATTTCAAACATAAGCATATTTGTTATATCCGTTAGATATATAAACAAACATACAAACATTAAATCAAAAATATATACATAATTATAGCGGTTATGAAACAATTAAATTATTCACAAGTTAATTAAATAGGCCCCACATCCGAAATGCGAACCGTTGAATTCCAGGGAATGAAGGTCCTTTAGTATAAGGCGTTTTCTAATGTAATCCATGATATTTGATCAATGCCACGAAATATCTTCTCAAGAAGTCCTGTTAAGTTACGAGAGCAAACATTGCTTGACATATGTAGAGACGATTTTGCTTTTGCTGGAAATGTAGGTCCTTTATTTGAAAAGTTTTTTTCTCATACTTAAAATTGGAGCATGCATATACAAGAGTGTCATTCAGATTATAACCAGATGTCCTCCTTCGAAATATCTCGAGAGAGAGAGAAATCACTATATAAGTTCGCGCCCTTTTTTAATTATGGATACCCAACCCTCCCATAAAATCATTATGTATTTTCCTTATTCCGGTCCCATCTGATAACTATTCCTCACATAGCCTTGATCTTTCATACCAATGGATTGAAAGAAATCATTACCGTAATTAAGTGAAGTAGTGAAGCATGGAGTTACATAATGAAGGACAGCAAGCGGAGAATGACATACTTGTACATAATAAGGTAATGATTTACTATGCGTATATATTCCTGTTTTTGTCTAAAAGACACTTTTTCTTTGAAGAGCACCATACCGATTATATTTAAATCTTCGGGTTTCGGCTTGGAATTTTTATTATCGATCATTATCTTCCCTGGATGTGCTTAGAAAGATAGCATTTGCATGAAACCATTTTTAGTGGAATCGAAGAGTGGGAATCAAAGTTTTTCCGCTCTATTCCCTGTTGACAGCGATGGGAGTTTTTCTCCTAAGGAGATATAACTCTGACTAGTTGAAAAAAGAGGTGCTATGCGGTTTCTGCCCATAATTCGCCAGACACATATTAGAACCTTCTCATATAGTGTTATAAAAGATTTCCCATGCCGAAAAGGAAAGTATTTCTATCTGTTAGTTGGTTCAATTTAATATCGTCAAAGGAGTCTCTCTCGCCTTAATGATACTCTCTCGATTACTTTGCGTGTATGAGTTACCGTGTGAGTAACAAGCAGCTGTCTTTGTAATTGCATTATATTACCGACCATAAATCTAAAAAAAAAACTATTTATCTCTAAATATAATGATGTTAAGGAACAATAATATGATATATAGTCCCTTTCTCGCGTTAATTGTACAATTGGATATACATAGTGCTATGACATCTGATCTCATGTGTAGATATTTATCCATAATCATTCTGCAGTCTATGGTTTGTTCTTATGAACTTTGATGCTATGGTAGAGAGGTAGGTGTTTATATTTAGTATATTTAGTTTTACCTATAGTTCTTATTCTTTCTCATTTCATTATCGCCTCATATATTGCCTATGTAGCGTATAGTGATAGGAAGGCGTGTGCCGATTGGTAACGTATTTAGTATTTACCTTTAGAGTTTCTGCTTGAATTGATGTTTTTATGGTGATTAATTTGATATCTATTAATGGCTCGTTCATCAATGTATATTATAAGCACAAGGTAGGCAAAACCTTTTCTGTTAAATCGAACAGTGCCACCTGCATCAGTTGCTCTTGAAAGTCAAAATTGTTGAATAATTCGGGGGGCATAGCATAAAAATTGTTCTTTATATGCTAATTCTTTATCGATGAGAGGTTCACATAAATTAAGAACAATTTATCTGAGTTCTAGACTTGGTCCAGGAGTGTTCCTTTTCCGGTCGGTATGGTGCTCACCACAATACCACATAGTGTAGAGTTACTGAGTCGTGCCTTCCCTTAGATAACTCATTCCGGCCATTATATCCACACACTTATAATATCCACATATTGGTGAAGTGCGTGTCGGCAAAGTAATTCGAAGTCTTTTTTTCATGAGCTGAATCACGCTCGTTGTCTCAAAAGAGGCAACGATTCTGTTCCATCGATGTATATCCGTATGTGGCGAGTTGATTTTAGTGAAGTACTTTAGGTAACAAATCGAGCATATTTGATATGATATTTGTTCAAGGAGTATTAATTTTGTTTAAATTATCACAAAAGAGTTCCCAGAATTTTTAAAGAACTTGATTATATTGTATTTATACACATGCTTGTGAATAGTTGTGTGAGAAGTTTTCTTCCATATGGCACGAAATAAATAATGAATAAAGAGAGAGTAGATTAAATTAATTATCTTAAATAATATATTAAGCAATATGTTCTTCCCATACATTGAGAAAATTACTATGCTTACTCGTTGTCAGCGAGAGAAATATTTCAGGTCAAATTCGACTTGTACACAGCGGCAGTCTGATATTATGGTTTCTCTTCACATCATTTCCCTATGTAATGGTAAGTGCCACTAAGAGACTTTGTATACGAACACTCTGTCTGATTCAATTCCGTCTTCATTTGTAGAGTCGCTAGCTCTCTCTTCCTCAAAGAGTTAATATCGCTCTTGGTCCACGACTTTTCCTTCTCAGTTTTCCTGAAGCACGCCTGACGAGGTGTATTTTCCTTATCTGTCGGTGAGCAGTGTAGTATCAGTCCTATAGAGTGAATTTAGTTTCTTGTGTCTCCTTGTACTAATCTCTTATATTTGATCTTAATCAATTATCTGACGACACCTGTGCAGAGAACCGATTTAATACTATAAATCTCTAGCCTTAGGGACTGTTATAGGTTCTTCTAAATGTCAATTGACCACTCACTAGAATCATTCATCTCAGTGATGACTAATAAGACGTTGAAATATAGTTAAAGACTCTGTTCTGCGCATCCAACTCACGTAATCAGCAATTAAGTCACGACAATGTATTAAAATCTTCAAACTACTGTTCTTATCCTTCAAGACGTATCATAGATAATGTGCGTGCTAATACATGACCTCATATATATAGTATCATTGATATCAACAAAGAAACCATTCTTTCTGTTATGGACGTAGTTCTCACTATTTCACTATTCACGGATACTTTTCATAGACTTCATCCCACTCATATCCATAGAAATTCATCACGTCAATGAACTAAACTCTAATCGAATATAGCGCCTTATGAATGCCTTGCAAAGATTAAGGTATATATACCTATTTAACATTAGTTGCCGGTATTATCATGAACATTAAAATTATAGCCTATAAATTATACAATAGCACTAAAATATATTATATATATAATATATAATAATTATATATATATATTACATATATATATATAATATTAATATAATATATATCACTTAAAATATATAATATATATATATATATATCATTATATATATATATATATTTAATATATTTATATATTATATTTATATATATTATTATTATATAACTATATACTAATATATATATATATATATATATATATTATATTTATAATATATATATATATATATAGGTCAGGGCCTCTAGAAACCACCCAATCCAATATTCCAAGAACTACAACATGAGCCTATACCAGTAGAAAAGGTAAAATACATATTGCTGTGAAATGACTTATGGTCTCACAATTAGTGCTGAAAATAGTGATAAAAAAATAAATAAAAAATAAATATAATAAAAAAAATTTAATATCTCTCTCAAAAAACTATATTACTAATAGCTATCAGCTCGAAAGGATAGCATTTTCGTGGATCCTCGTATAAATTTTGGATAGGTAAATTTGTAAAAGCAAAATATAAATAAATTAAAATAAATAAATTTTAGTATTTAATAATATAATTATTAAGAATTAATAGATTAGAGGAATACCTATTTAGATGAATGTTGTAAGTTACACTTGTAATAATATGAGACTTTCTAGATTAAATTGCTTATTTTTTTATTTGTAACTAAAGAATACCCCAAAGGCATGTATACCGCACCGATGGAGGAGTCGGTACGGTCTCTCTGACTATTCCGGTAGAACTACGGTGGTAGAGATCTAATTCCCCCTCCGGGAGGGTCTCCGGAACCTCTCTTGATGGTATTATATTGATGGAGAATAAATATGTCTGCGGGTTTACCTCCGCTCCCTCACCTACTCGGGGTATGTGAAAATCGTTCCTCCACCCTGTAGTACCCCGTCGCTCGTCCCCCTATAATTTAGCCTTTGTTACAATACCCTATACTATATATATTTAAATCACGTCTAATATCATTAATTTATATACAATGCCCAGCACCTACCCTTACCAAAAAAATAAAGCCATTTTGTTTATTTATTTTTATTTTATTATTTTATTTTTTTTACTATTTTCCCGACGTTATTTAAAATAAAAATTAACCAAAAAATATAGTTATTCAAGTATTTCATTAAAGAGTTTGATTTTATTTTTGTGAGATAAACGATTTATTTTTTTTATTTTTATTATTTTTTTTTTTTTTTTTATTTTTATTTTACCAGTTTTCCTCTGAGGTAATAATTTGATCAATAAAAGGCCAAATTAAATTCTTTTTGGTAGCTGTAGTAGTTTTGAAGATATTATGGATTTTTGGCTCCTTTCCTTAAGATGAGTTACCCTAGTGCACATGATATATAATATAATGACATTTAACATTTCATAATTATATTATATCGTTAATAAAATTTAATTATAGTAAATAACTAATTATATAATAAGATAAATGATAATATCAATAAGTAGAGGAAATATGTATTAAAATATATTATAAAATAATATTGCAAGTTATATTAAATGTACCCCAAATTAAATAGTAATTGGCAAGTAAACTTTTGCAAATTTTATCAAGTATCAATATAGGTGCAATGTACAAGTACAGTTGATAATAGTACACAGTGTTCTTAGTTATAATTTATTATTTTTTAGAAAATATAACTTGCTCAATATAAGTTAACATTATATAATATTTAAAAAAGATATCTATATATATCCTAATAAAGTAAAAATTACCATAAGTATTGTCCAAAGTTTATACAAGTATGTCAGTAAGTTATAACTATATATATATA
>JABUQX010134614.1:0-28174 GCA_015478945.1 Trachelipus rathkii | reverse complement strand
TATATATATATGTTATATAGATATAGTATATATATATATATATATATATATATATATATATATATATATATATATATATATATATATATATATATATAGATCGCAGCACCCGTTTATGAAATCATACTGTTCTCTACAACTTCGGCGGTGCCCAGGCCGTAGCTCTCGTAAGGAACGTGTTGCTCGCGCATTAAGATTCATCACGTTTATATTAAAAATAAAATATGTTAAAAATTATATATATATCAGCGGCGACTCCAGTAACTTTTTACTACCGCCCTCTCTCTCTCTCTCTCTCTCTCTCTCTATATATATATATATATATATATATATATATATATATAGTAGAGTATATATATATATATATATATATATACGTTTAAAATAAATTTAAAATAAATAAAGTAGTCTCTTCTTATTTATACTTAAAGTGAATGGCAACATCAAAAAGTAACTTTGAGATCCAAAAGTCAACAATTTAACAACATTTTATAGGCTAGATTCTCACGCATACAAATTCCGCTATTCGATTTGAGCAATCTAACAGTCACCTTCTTTTTTTAATGGATTGAAAATTAGCATTATTCAAAGTGATGATTCTTGCACTTTTGCTTCAATTTTACAAAATAATCTTTTATATTTATTGTGTAATATTTTCATTCATTTGACCCATTTTCACAAAAAAAAAAAATAAGAGAGAATTTTTTATCAGCATTTTGATATTTGTAAAGTATCGATCGTTTATAATGATAACTCGTGCTAAGTACGAGCAGCACGAGTAGGAGTCTTTATATATATATATATATATATATAAAAGTATATTTATATATATATTTATATATATATATATATAAATATATAAATATAAATATATATATATATATATATATATATATATATATATATATATATATATATATATATAAAGCCGCTTTCTTTCTTTTTGTATATGTTTTTATAAAATATAATAAATTCTCGAGTTTATGCGTTCGTTTTTGTCAAACTCTACAGAAAATTGTAAGAAATGCTTTCCAGACGTAAGTCCTAATTTCTGTAAGGTTGCTATTTACTGTGCTAGCCGAATTTAAGCACGTTCTTACGAAGAAATTTAAACAAACAAGATGGCGGCGTGTAGGCCCCGTCTGAATTGATGAATTTTTATTCAATATAATCAGCTTATGACTTCTTCCAAATGGATAAACTCCATCACAAATAGTTGATCAATTATCATTTGTTATATAATCCATTTGTTATTTTCTTTATTTCTGCTTATTCCAAAACCACGTACTCCATCACAATAGCTGATTCCAATTGTTTAAAAACAAAAGTAAGCCTAGCACGAAATCGCGGTCGTTTAAACAGGAAATTAATGCTAAAAACTGGGTGAGCATTTCATCGAGCGTAAGCACAAACAAAACGAAAAACTATCTAAGCAAAGGAAATAATTTAAAATTCATTCTATCGTAAGCGCTTCGTATTTTAATTATGATTAAAGGAGATATAACTAAAGAAATTAGTCCTAAGGTAAAATATTTGTGGGCTTGCTAATTCATTTATCGCAATCCCACTAATACATTACTTGGGACTCTCTTCTCTTTATTTCTATCTCCTTTAATCATAAAATTGTGGGTCTAAGGTTCCGCATACACAAGCCTTTGTTATTTGTTCTGATTGGAAGTTTTCCATGAAGAAATCACCTTTCTCCGTAAATTTTCTAGCTTTAGCCTTTATCCCTCTAACATTTTTGATAAACTTGTTTACTCGTTTCTCAATAACATTATCGCCCTAAAACTATAGCATATGATGTTCTTAAACTTCCTGTTTATGCTCGGCTTCCCTGCATTGGACCCCTTTCCAATGTTCTTCCTTTCAGATTAAAACATTTTAAACAAAAACTTTCCACAATGCAAGTTTCTTATATCTTTTATTAACAACAACTCAATTGGCAGTTTCTTTAAGATTAAAGAAAGCATCTACATGAACTTGAGGTCACATATCGTTTACAAATATAAATGTGTTGACTGTAACGTCGACTATGTAGGTCAAACTTTCCAATAACTAAAGATGCGAGCCTTCAAACACATGGAACATTTCCTTTCGAACTAATCTCTCCATCTCTCAACCAGAGAACTTAGCTGTCAGAGATCACTATACCTCTAATACTGCTATACCTCCTCCAAAATTCTCAATTTTTCAAAATGCTTCTACAGGATGAAGAACTTAAAATTTGGAATATTTATATTTTATATAAAAATACTTAAGCATCTACATTTAACATCCACAAGAATTCCTTGGCATTCATGATTGCCTGAACTACTGCCTGAATTTCGTGCAAAACGAACACGATTTCTTTATGAGGTTTACTTTGTTTTGCAAGCAATTGAATAGATGCTGTGATGGAGCCTGTCGATTTCTGGATAAACAGAAATAAATAAAAGTGATTTTATACAAAACTGATCAACTATTGTGGATGAGTTTATTTGATTTGGAAGAAATTAGATTTAAAGCTGATTTTATTGAAATGAAATATTCATCACCTCAAAAAAATGACGGCGTGGTAATCTACCACGCCGTCATTTTTTTTTGTTTGCACATTTTCGTAAGAAAGTGCTAAATTAGCAATCACAGGAAATAGCAATTTTATAGAATTATGGAAATTCTTACGTATGGTAAGCATTTCTACGATTTTACGCTAAGTTAACAAAACGAACGCAAACTCAAGCATTTCTTATGCTTCGTAAGCACAAATGCAAAAACGAAAACGCCTATATTGACATGCCAGTAGGTCAGATAGATACCGAAATTATCAGACAATTGCGTATATATATATATATATATATATATATATATATATATATATATATATATATATATATATATATATATATATATATATATATATATATATATATATATATATGTGACGGTGAGTGAAGCAAAGGTTCACACACGCGATTGGAATTTGGTCGTCAATAATCATTAAAATACCGAACTATCTATATATACTTAGTTGCTATAATAAAAAATAACAAACCAAACAAAATATTGTACCTTAAAGATTTATAAAGGAAATCCGGGTACCAGGAAGTTTCAGGAGTGTGGCCGGATATCGTCGTCTGGAATATAAGCTCTTGATACCTCGGCCCAGAGTTACGTGTCTCTGGAACTTTCTTCCTGTTTAGGGGTTGCGTTTCAAAGGTGTGGGGAATGTAATAATGTAGTAACACACCAAGACAGCAAGTTTATAAGGAGGGTTGAATAATAGAGGGAAAAAGTACAACAATGTTTTTAATGAGAAGGATGAATTAAACACACTTAAAAGAACTGTTTTATTCAATCACTTAGAATAATTATGAGAATCACTTATAATATAAATTTATGTACAATTTAGTTGATGATCATGAGATGAGACATGAAGGTCTATGTAAAAGAACCTTCATGTAAAAAATGTGAAATGGAATGAATAATATGATAAGTCCACTAAGGAATGACTAAATTAAGACCATTCACAGAGTGGTAACTTAAAGCTAAGAAGAATAACTAAAATTTGTAAATAATTAGTCATTCAATGAATAATTAAGGGGAATAAATAAGTATTTAACACCAACAACAAAATCCCAACAGGAACTTTGAGAACCAAAATCTTGACCCAATATAGAAAAAATTTACCGACGACGGAGTGTTTTACAATTAATGGTATAAATGATTGATTACAATCATGGATAAGGAAGGATACTATAACAAAGTCAGTAACATAACCATGCTTTAACAACTTAACTGAATTATAAATGTTATGAGTGATAACACAATGCTAAGGCACGAATTATGCTGATTTACAATTACTCTTTGGTATTTGTGTGAATTTTGTGAAAAGTTTACTTAAGTTCAGCATTGAAATGGATAGTACTGTGCCCAGACATGAGAATGTGTTGAACTCCAATTCAGATGAAACCAAGGATAAAAACCTAAAATGGAAAATCGATTGTAATGTCAACTTTGCTTTATGTTCATTATTTTTCATATAACTTTTCATTATGGCGCTACTTACCCCAATTGGGGTTTTGATGTTTATTAAGTTGTTACTTGTAAAGCGACGATGAAGAAGTATCCGAAGAAAACTGTAAAATGAATATTTAGGGGATTGAATATTATAATAAGCATGCCTTACTCTATATGCTCATGTAATGAATCAAGATTAAGAAGCAAAGCAAAAAGCACTTAAGATTAAAAACTGTTACGACTAACCTTATAAATCCGAAGATTATAATTATAAGTTTATTTGAAAATAAGATTAACTAAGATTATTTTTAAATAAAGAGAACTTGTCTCATGATATAACTGAAAAACAATAAGGTCATATAATAATTTGTATCATGAAAGTGGAAAGTTAATTTAAAAATAGTTATTAAATTTAAGAGTCAGAGTTGGAACTTGTAAATTTGTTACTGTGTAACAGGAGCAAATGTAGACACCTCTACATTCCTCCCCGCTAAGATTAAGCTCCCCCCCCCCATTCTGAACGTTTAAGTTTAAAAACGAATTCAAACGAGGAGAGTGAGGAAATGAATAAGATGAATAATTTAAAATTCATGTTTATAAGATTTATGACCGCGACAGTGAAACAACTGATGTTTAATTATATAAGGTTCATCCAGAACACCATAACAAAAAATATCTGCAATCATGCACGGCAAGCAATGAATCATTTGCAACCCAAAAAAAAAAAACAAAGAGAGGAATAAGCGAATTGCAGTAAAGAGAGGGTCGGCTCTGAAAAATCAATACGGAGATTAGTACACGAATATGATAAGTTATTAAAATAAAGAATAACGATAACATGACACGTATATAAAATTATAAATAAAATGTATAAATTGAAGATAAGGTAATAACTTCAAAATATTAGTTGTATAAATATATAAATAGAATACTGAATATCATTTATGTATTTTTATTTAAAAATACAAAAATACCGGGGCTATTATTTTATAAATAGTATAAATTATATACTATTTTTGTTTATCTTTCCACACAGAATTTGTTTATAATTTTTTATAAACTGTACTCCTAGTGGAATTATTTCTTGAATCAATTCTTTTAATCTATCTGCTAGTCATACGAATTAAGCTAGTCATTTTAAAGTTAAAAGGGTAGGATTTGGGTTTACAATTTATAGCTTTATATTTAGAGTAGGTGATTAAGGTTTTTATGTAAATACGAGTTTTTCACATAAATGTGTTTTATTACGAAGATTTATTCGATTTACGAAGTCTAAAGTATCTATAAAGTATGAAGTAATTTGAAAAAACAACTAAAAGAATTCAAAAGTTAGAATTCCATCAGTTGAATTAATATTTAAATATTTTTTGAAGAAAGTAACCAAAGGAATTCAAAAGTTAGAATTCGATTAGTTACATTTAGAATTAAGATCTGCCGAAGTTAAGAATTAATTTTTATAATAAACTTGCTCGTCTACGTTGACGAGTATATTCTAATGGTGTAGACATCACGTTTGGATAATCTGCCACCAGCCCTCGACTCCGAGTAACCAGGCTATGTGGAGTTTGATTTATAATAGGAAATTTGATAAGAAATTTATTATTGGCCGTTGCACCGTCATTACAGCTATCTACATGCGATATTTCCGAATCGTTTATCAATTTTGGCGATTTTGAGGGCGAAAACCCGATAAATTCATCGGGACAGAACCCTGATGAAAAATCAAAGGGAGAGAGCATTAGTGAAGCAACTTCATTTTCTTCCTGCTCTATCGAAATACTCTTGTCAATAGAGTAAGTTTTATTATTGAAACTAAGATTGTCAGGTTTAGACATATGCTCATTAAAAACTGAAGGGTATTGAAACCTCGCTTCATGTTCAGAAGGAAATAAATCATAATAGTCCAGGGAGGGAGTGGGAAGCCCACCCGCAAGTAATTCATTGGGTGGTTCGACCCCACCATCAGGATTTTCATCCTCTTCAGCAAAAGAGTTTAACGATTTCAAAGAGTCAGCAATTATTGAATTAAGAGAGCCTTGAGAAGAAAGGGATTGAGAACACGAATAAGAAGAGATATTTACCTCGTTAGGAGGAAGAATAAATTTAACCTTGGAAGGCGATTTCTGGATGGGAATAGGGGAAGAACACGTAGGCAATTCCGACGGAGGTATAAAGGTAGTCTTAGTTTGACCACTTTGTAGTTCTTTGATTTGTTCAGTAAAATCGGGTAGCTGATTGTATTCAGATAAGGCCATAGGGTTAATTTCCAATGTAGAAAACCCTTCAAAATCCACATCCGCATCGCGTATCAAATCATCTGTTTCATTGAATAAGGAGTTTGTCAAGGGTGACTCTGAATCCACTGATTCAAAAGATGAATCAAGAGTTTCAGACATTATATGAGGATTTGCATAAGCCTCATTCATTAAAAGAGGATCCTCATCTTCAGCGAAGAATACAGCACCAATATCCGGATTGCGTGCAAGATATTTTCGTAGATAATTAGGGATGTCAATCCATCCCCGTAAATGAGAAAAATGGACCTTATATCGTTTTCCGGAAGTATTATTTAAACGTTGAATAACATAGGTAACCCGATTAGAATTTACCTTTTCAACTGTGAAAGGTCCTTCCCATCTGTTTTGAAATTTCATAATAGTACTGGGACCTGTACGAATGACCTTTCGAGCAACTTTTTGTCCGACCTTGTAGGGTTTAAAATTAACACTCCCCTCTTTCCAATACTGTGGAAATGTATGAGTGGGAGAATGGGCTTTTTGTAACAAAAAATCAGAAGGAGATTGATTTAAGGCACTATGTAAAGTGTTATTATAAATCAATATAGAAGACGATAACTCCTCATCCCAATTAGCGGGTTGTTCCAACATAAGACATTTCAGTAGTTGTATAAGACTCCGGCTAAAACGCTCACACATCCCATTACTAGAGGGATGAAGAGGTGAAATGCGGATATGTTTAATATCATATTTCTGCATTACCTGTTGAAAAATATGCGAAGTGAATTCCGTTCCGTTGTCGGTAAGTAGGCGTTTAGGGATCTTTGGTAAAAAAGGAAGTATTTGATGTTCCAATTTTCGAGAAACCGTGAGACTTGATTTATCTGGGATAGGGGTAACAGCCACCCATTTAGAAAAATGGTCAATTAGAACCACACAATACTTATTCCCGCGAAACGTTTTAGGGAATTGCAACAAGTCCATTGCACACAAGTCAAATGGACAATCAGCAAGAATTTTCAACATGGGCGGAGTAACATTGGAGGAAAAATTCTTTTGCATCTGACAAACAGGGCAACAGTGGACAACATCCGAGACCACTTGGTTAACTCTCGGATGCCAAAAATACTTATAAATTAATTGTAATAGTTTGTTTCTACCAATGTGTGCACACGACACATGGAGACCCAGTGTAATATGCAACAGTAACTTAAAAGAAACTAAATATAAAAGTTTCCCAGAGTTATTTTTATAAAAAAGAATATCTTTTTCACACGCGAGATGAGAACGATAAGATCTGTATGGTATAGGTATTTTCTGCCAATCCACAACAACACCGTTTCCCTTAAAAATACCCAAGATTTTCCTTAGTTGGCTATCATTGTGTTGATCGTTCATAATATCGGTATCATTAACACAATCGGGACTTGCGACTATGGTTTTCACTGGAATATTGCACTTTGTGGATGAAACTTCCACACCATCAGCCACAACGGTTCAGTCTTCCCCATTCTGATGGATAAGTTGTCGTTGAGCCATATCAGGCAAGAAGCAATTTTTTCGGAGACCACTAGCCCCAAGAATAGTGGTTGGGTTTCCATAAAATGGTGAGGAACCACAAAGAAAGCGGAGGGTAGAGAAACATATCCATCTTGAAATCGTAGGGTTATCATAACATATTCCGTAATAGGAATTCGTTTCCGATTTCCAAATCCGGAGATAGCACCAACACCAATATTTATGGATGGGAACTTTTGTTTCCTAGATCCCAACCCGGAGATTAAGGCAGAGGATATAAGGTTCACCCCAGCCCCACTGTCAACCAGACATTTGAAACGGAGGGCACGAAAGTCATCCAAAGTAACTTCCACCACTAACGGATCTGTGTCAGCATGACTACATAAATGTATAGGTATGACCATCTTATCATTCATGTCTTGTAACGTTAGAATAGGGGAATCGAAACAGAGTAATTTCTTAAGATTTTTCGAAGAAGAGTTCTGAGAAGTATGATTAGTCACCTTCGAGTCTTTAGCATCATCTATCTCCTCAGGGTGACTCACTTCCTCGGAGATCAGTAGTTTAAATGTTCTTGGGTAGATTTGATGTCTAATCTTTCACACTGTCCATCCCAATGTGGTTTCCCACAAGAATCACAAGGATCTGACGAGCGTTATTGAGGAAGAGGACGGTCATTAGGTTGTAAGGTCATGGGTCGTGATTCGTAAGGCAAGTTAGTAGTATGAGTAGGAGTAAAAGAGTATGTATTAACTTTCTTTATTGCTCCCGTTAAGAGTTCGCGAGGGGAACGTCCAGTAGTAGGTCTATTATCAACTGTCTCCTGTCTGGGAGGTGTTCGTTGGGAACATTTAATACCCGGGTGTGGACCTCTACAAAAGGGACAGGTAATAATCCTAGAAGAGGGAGGCGAAGAAGAAGAAGTTCTACGTGCTCGACACTCGGCCTTCACATGCCCTTTCTTTTTGCAGTAACTGCAAAGACCGAGGTACTTATAGCACTCTCGCATATGATGTCCTTTAATTTCACAGAATTCACATATAATATCTGTGGTGTTTGTGCGAGACGAAGAATTTACAAGGGTTTCAGAAGAAGGAAGACTACGTTGATTGTCTCTATAATACCGAGAACCAGTAGGTTTTTTAGGAGAACTAGGGGATGGACGATTAGAAGGACGAAAACTCCGGGATTGAATTTTTTCTGGAGTCCTCCTTCTGTTGGAGAGTTTCCACCCAATTTGGTGAAACATGGTCAATACCGAATTGACGGACTCACTTTCATTGAGTTCTTTCAACGTTGTGTTTGGGTTAAGAGCAAGATGATCATGATTATTTTGCTTTATTAGGGAAGGGTTGTAGATATGAGCAATGGAATCGGATATTCAGTATTATTCAGATTCAAGAGAATCCGCAAATTCCTCAATATTTTTCCCATGATGCACGGCGAATACCACCAAGCTGCTGCATTTTGATGTATTCCCTTACTGTTTTCTCAATGTAAGGTAGGAGACTGCAAAGGAACGCAGTACGCAAAGAGTCGTGTTCACGCATATCACCGTTATACGCTCTTCGAGCAAGACGTTCGAGACGAAGGGCAAACATTTTTATGCTTTCATTTTTATGCTTTCATTTTTATAACGACGAACTGAGTGATATTTCTGGATTTGATATTCTTTTTTCTTTTGTTCTTCGTCGTTCCACCAACGAACAAGAACATCTCGGACCGAAAAGTAATTTCGGTCATCTTTAGTAAGTAAAGTATATAGTTGTGCAAATTTACCCTCCAGTTGTCGACCAAGAAGGCGCAACCATTGATGAGGGTAATGGAGACTACAGTATGCCTCGAAGTCATTTAAATACGCGATAAAGTCTTGATTGGCTTCGAATTTAAACTTGCCAGGATCAACGACTTTAAGTTTTTGACTGTTTTTCAAAAGCTGTGTTAAGAGAACAATAGCCTCTCTCATCATATCTAATTACGTTGTTATTTGAGTACCGGAGTACATATGAGGATCACGAGAATCTAAAGGTAAATCAGATCTCGTAAACGGTCTTTGATGTGACTGGGGCTGAAGTAAAGGTCGATATAAGTTATCACGAAGGGAATCGCGAGGATACTCACGAGAGTAATCACGAGAATAATCAGGTTGATCAAATTGATCTGCGCGCGCTCGATTAATAGACGGAGAATATGCATACATTCGATCATGTGCATACCTATCTCTATAATCTTAAGATTTAGGAATTTGAGAAGGAATAAGAAGTTGAGACTGTATATTTTGTGCAGGAGTATAGCGCAATGAAGATTCTTGTAACAGATTCCTCTCACGCTCACGTGAATAGTAATCTGTCCCTAACCTATCAGAAGAATAACGATTGGAATACAAATTAGTATTTCGAGCTGGCCTAGAAACCATGGTTGAAAAACCAGGAAGAACTGAACCGGCGTTACGAGAATTGGTCACTAAAGAGGGATGATAATCATCATACCTTCCATATTGTGGCCGCCTTGAGAAAGGACGCGGAAATTCACCATCGAGTGGAGGATAAGAATCATATTCTTCACACTCATTACGTTGAGAATAAGTAAGAAAAGTGTCACAATCAGGAAAACCAAGACGTTGTTGTTGCACCTTATCTTCTAAGGTGTCACTAGCTTGTTTGAAGTGATTAAGTACCTTTTGTAAGGTGGGGATATCAGATAAGTCATGTAATAAATCCTTATCGATAGCAACGTTATCTTTCATCTCTACAGATGAAATAGGTTGAGAACGAGTATGAGAAGACATATGAACGGACTCCTTATTTTGAGACAGAGCCAATAGTGTATTTGAATCCAACGCACAAGCAGCAGAACCATTAACATCGGCTACCGGAGCATCAGTTTTAGGCAATTGAAGAGGATCTTTTCCCTCAAGTTGATCTTCAGACATGATGAAAACCAAATTTAAGAATGAAAATCGCGATGAATGAGGTAGTGAACAGTGTCACACGTTATGAATTTTAACGCAACCCGACACAAGAACAAAGTCCCTGTTCGGGCGCCAATTCAATTTTAGATTATGTGACGGTGAGTGAAGCAAAGGTTCACTCACGCGATTGGAATTTGGTTTCTGAAGTCGTCAATAATTATTTATTAAATACCGAACTATCTATGTATAATTAGCTGCTATAATAATAAAATGACAAACCAATCAAAATATTGTACCTTAAGATTTATAAGGAAAATCCGGGTACCAGGAAGTTTCAGGAGGGTGGCCGGATACCTTCGTCAGGAAATAAGCGTTTCGTTTGATACCACGGCCCAGAGTTACGTGTCTCTGGAACCTTCTTCCTGTGCAGGGGTTGCGTTTCAAAGGTGTGGGGAATGTTATAATGTGTAACACACCAAGACAGGCAAGTTTATAAGGAGGTTGAATAATAGAGGAAAAAGTACACCAATGTTTTTAATAAGAAGGATGAATTATAAAAAACAAACATCTAAAGACTGTTTTATTCAAGTACTTAGAATAAGTGAGAATACTTAATAATATAAATTTATGTACAATTTAATTGATGATCATGGAGATGAGACATGAAGGTCTCGGCCCTTCCGGGGGGAACGACAGGCTGTAGGACTATGTTCCCCCCTCCGGAGGGTCTGCCGGTCTCTTTGGTATTGTGTCGCGGGGTCCTCCGCCCCCCCTATGGGGTATGCTATGTAAAAAGAACCTTCATGTTAGAAAATGAGAGATGGAATGGAGTAATATGAAAGTCCACTAAGGAATGACTAATTTAAGACCATTCACAGAGTGGCAACTTAAGACTAAGAAGAATGACTAAAATGTGAAAAATAATTAGTCATTCAATGAATAATTGATGGTGATGAATAAGTATTATTATGAAGTTTAAGTAGAATACTTATCTAAGAAAGAAAAGAAGAATACAACAGACAACAAAATCCCACAGGAATTTTGAGAACCAAAATTTTGACAAAAACTTATCTCAAATAGAAAATTGTTCCAAAACCAAAACAAAAAAAACTCTTGTCCAAAAACAAAAAAATCTTGACCCAAAATAGAAAGTTGTTCTAAAACCAAAAACCAAAACCTAAAATGAAAATAATATATTTCTTTATGTATTTTCCTCTTATTATCATTATTTTTATGGTTCAGTATTGTATAAAATGTACACTTACGTACCCTGATTGGGGTTTTATTTGGTATGAAGTTATGAATTTGAGGCGATGAAAAGTTGATAAGGGAAGTGGGAACTGTAAGCAAAAGGCAAAGGAAGCATTTTATAATTAAGTAATTTACTGTTAGATTCGTATGACTCAATATGCTCATGACTCTTTTTTATTAACTTAAATTTAGAAAACAAAAAAGAACTAACCTTCACTGTTTTTATAAATTAAATATATGAAGAAATCAGAATTTTTTACTTTGAATTAATTTTAAAGAGAACTTGTCTCATAAATACTCAACTGAAAAACATTAATTTCATATAATGACATGTATTACATAAATGACATTATTAATACAATATAAAAGTTGGAGCTTTTATATTATTAAATGTAAGACAGAGTTGGAGCAATTTCATTATTAAATTTAAAGACAGAGTTGGAGCGTTTACTTTATTATATTAGCGTGAAAAAGGGAGTTATAGCCTTTCTTCCTTTATTCCATATTAAGTGGAAAGTAATTCAGTTTATAGGATAATTAAATGATTCAGGAGCATGCAGACACCCCTACATATATATATATATATATATATATATATATATAT
The DNA here is from genome assembly GCA_015478945.1 of Trachelipus rathkii. Taxonomy (NCBI): domain Eukaryota; kingdom Metazoa; phylum Arthropoda; class Malacostraca; order Isopoda; family Trachelipodidae; genus Trachelipus; species Trachelipus rathkii. Next base: position 15,654 of record JABUQX010134614.1, on the reverse strand, counting down.
ATATATATATATATATATATATATATATATATATATATATATATATATATCATCACATATTCATCATCCTTATGACAACACAGGTAAGGTGCGTTTAACATGCACCGGTAAAGAAAAGTAGTAGAAGAATATTGACACAAGTCGAAAGGAAAGCCCAGTCTGTACCTCCCTCGTCTTACTCGTATAGTCAGGAAAATCCCCTAAAGCTTCACGGTACGCGACGGACCTCACTTATGGATCTCGCCAATGTGGGTTCATCCTGGCCGAGGTGGGGCCAAAACATACACAATACAAAAACCCTGCCATTTACTCCTACTTATGACCTTTCTTCTCTCCCTGAAGCTCCATTTCATTTCTCCAACATTCTTTTGCTGGGACTTCAATCCACTTGTTCTTTCGGTCTCCCAGGCCAGCGATTTCCAACACACTTCACCCCTATACATCCGCTTAACAACCGACTATCATCCATCCTTCCACATGACCAACTATCTCAACGTCCTTTATTATTCTCATTTATCCCTTCTTCACACCATTCAACTCTGTAATACTTCATACCTCATTTTATCCAATTCTCTCACACTAACATGTCCATCTGAACATGTCTTTAGATCTATACCCCTTATTCCAGACCATACGCTCTATACATATACATTAACACAGGTAACACATACCCTCAACGTAAGACCCTAGGGCACTTAAAAGGACTTAAGCTCTTTACATCACCAAGGATGTATTGCACAGCCACCTTGCCTGAATTCACAACTTTTCCTACTACACTCTGCATAATCCATTCCCTTTTCGTCCAAATATTAATCCAAATATTTAAACTCTCACTTATTAAAGTCTAACTTATAACTTTACACCGAGGAAGCTGTCCTCACTCACAACCATAACCTTGCTTTATCCACGGTTACTTTCAAAACTCCTCCTTTTACACACCCTGCCAATATCTCTACCAATCCTCTCAAACTCTTCAGACTTGCCACACAAACCAATATATATATACTATATATATATATATATATATATATATATATATATAATATATATATATAAATATATAATTATTATATATATTAATTATTATATATATATATATATATAATATATAATTTTATTTATATATAGTATTATATTATATATAATTATAATATTTATTATATATTATATTAGCAGCGAGATGGTGTATTGATTGATATTTATGGGATAGTTGTTATAACAAAGCGTTTATTGTGATGGTATAGTTCCGAGGGATTTGTAGAGTGAGAGAATATGAGTATTCTTATATAAGATTAGTGGTAAGGGGGATAAGTAACTGTAAAATTATAGGGAATAGTTATCGAGTGTTGTAGGGAAGATATAGCTGTGGATGTTGGTCGAAAGAGTGCATCGAATTGACTGAAAGACTGATTTGGGGAAGAACAAGGTGAGCGTTTTAGAAGGCTTGAGGATGTTTGATCAAATATCTGTGCATGAAAACAAATTGATTTCATGACTTAATGAGGAGGAGAAGAAAAAATTGTATTTAGGATTATGGATTTGGCAACAGGCGTATAATTAGGGTAGTAGAGGAGCTCTAAGTGTCAGGTGTTAGTGATTATGGTGTTGTGAGAAATAAGCTTCTGAATGGGTCAAAAAGGGCATGTCATGACGATATTGAAAGCTGTGATGAGTGAATAAATAGTTCTAAATGTGATTTGGTGTTAATATTAATAGCGAGTGAGACAGGGAATGTGCTATGTATCCTTGGCGATCCAATCTGCTGTATATGGAAGAGGTTATGAAAGAATTATAGGTAGGGGTGACAAGGGAAGTGTTAAGAATGATGGAGTTGGAGAGAGTGGAAGGTTCGCCCTTACCTATTATATGAGAGTATGATTTGACGTTTTTGTTATAGCGAATCTGAAGAGAGTTTGAGGGACTGGTAGAGAGATTTGAAAGGGTGTTTAAAATGAGGAGTTTGAAGTGTTAAACGTAGATAAGAAGTAAGGTTATGGTTGGTGAAGACAGTTCTCGTTGTGAAGTTATGTTAGATGGTGAACAGCTGGCAAAAATAAGTGCCTGAATTTAAATATTTAGGATATATTGTTGGAAGAAAGGAGCGGATGATGCAGAGTGTAGTAAGAAAAGTTGTGAATGGTTACTAAGGAGTATGGCTGGGTGCAATTAAATTCGTTGGAGATGTTAAAGGGACTAAATCTTGATGTGCGCTTAAGGTCCTTACATAGGTAGGGGTATGTTGGTACCCAGTTAATGGTAGTTATAGAGTAGGAGACTATGTTTGGTAATTAAAGAGGTGGTGCTATATCTAAAAGTATATGTTTCAGATGAATGGTACAAATCTTAGATACGTGCCCGTTGTTACGTGTAAAAAGTACAATGATACTTTTATACTTGAGGTAATGAACGTACTCTGGTAGATGCTCTTGTTTGGTGTTAGTCATGAAGTCAATGTGTAAATGAAGATCGTAATTATTGAAAGTCTTTCTTGAGGTTGGTTTCTGCTGTGGATAGCTCTTCTTCTTCTTCTTCTTCTTCTTCTTCTTTCTTCTTCTTCTTCTTCTTTGGATGATCAGTTGCTGTCTTGGTGTGTTTTAAACCTTGGAATTTCGTTCTTTATAGTCGTGTGAGTCTGTTGTTGGACTATCTCGACTGGTCCTTCATGGTCGTTCTTCTTCGTAGTCATCCGAAGAAAAAAGTGCTTTTGAGTTAGAAATTAGGGATTATGCCCTTGAGTCGTAGAAATGTGCATGTTGTCGGCAGTGAGCAATGTATAATGCTTGTCTGATACATACATGAGTTGATATGGCTGGCGGTTTGCTGAGTGAATGGTCATTGTTGTCTAGTCCCACCTGTGGGTCCAATAGGATCGTAACTCCCTCTCACATTTGACTCTGCGTTTATGTTCATAGTAGGGTCCTCTATCTCTCCTACCATGGTCCTTCCGTTATAAAATCGCTCTAGGGTGGATTTTCTGACGCCGGACGAATTTCTTTCAACTAATTTGCGTATATTATAAATTGTGTATTCATTGAGTATAAGGGCTGGGCTTTCTATTTTCAACTTATTGCTTTAATATATCTTATTTACTTACTATTGTATTCTAGTTTGCTGATGTCATCTACACACCTTACCTTCCAGTCATTTGAGAGAAAATAGATATGATGATTGACATTTATTATTATTATTATATTTAATTATTATATAATTATATTTTAATTTTATTTAATATATTATATTTTATATATTATAATGTTATTTAATATTAATATATATATTATGTATTATATAATTTAATATAATTTATATCTATATTTTCTATTATTATTATATACTATTAAATAATTGTATTATATATTATATAATTATATATATACGTATATAATTATTAATTATGTAATTATTATATTATTATATTATTATAATATTTATATACTATTGATTATTTTTAATTATATAATTTTATTATTTTAATAGTATTATATATATTATTATATCTATTAATTATATATTAATAATTATTTATATTTATTTATATTATTATTATTAGTATATATATAGTTATAGATTTTAGATTTTATAACTTATTATATATATTTATAATAATATAGTAATTATAATTGATTATTATGATATTATTATTATAATTATAATAAGAGATATCAATAACGGAATGTAAATATAAATAGTGACGATAGAAGTTTTCATAAAGCTGGTATAACTTTGTTTCTTCTGTGTACTCTGCATATAACACTATATTTCTATCTATCTGTCGTATCTTCTTGATACCTTTCTTTTGTTTACTTGACCCTCTTCACCCTCTTCAGATTCTTGTCGCTTCTCCTATCTGTCTTCTTCTTCTTCTCTTCTAGTTGTACTGAAAATAAATATTGTACTGAACCTCAAGCGTGACTTCTATTGTGTTATAATATAAGGTAACTATAAAGCTTTAATAAGTGAAATTCATATTGTTTCTATGAGGGCATGGTTGATTGTTACCGGATATTAATTGTGATTTATGATATTGATTTAATCTATTGTGTATTATTATTTGGGAATTAGAGTATGTATTAGAATTTTAAAGTAATCTAATTTCTATTTTCAGATATTGCTAATCTTATGAGAATGTGTGGGTTGATTGTGTGAGAAAGAATTTGTAATTAAAAACTGGTAGAATGGAGTAATTGGGTAATTATTATTGTTGTGATTATTTTATTATTTGTGAAGAATGGATAGAGTTAATGATTGAGAAGTTATAACATAAATTTAATTAAAGATTTGAATTTATGGATAGTCATATAGAAAGGATTCATGAATATGATGGTGCAGTGATGATAGTAGAATGAATAATAATAATAATAATAATAATAATATAAGAATGATAGTTAGATTGAGTTACTGGAAATATAGATACTGGTTGAAGGAATAAAACCCGTAAGAGTGAATAATGAGGTCAAATCTTAGTCTCAGTTTAAAGGGAATGCCTGGAGGAGAATAAATGCTCAATGTAGAAGTTAATGATGCTGGAGTAGGGACGAGAATAATAGATAGAAAATGGATAGTATATATGAGATGAGAATGTAACGGTAATAATGATAAGGTTATTGTGAGTTATTGGGCTCACATAGGAAATGAGAACGATAGATGAAGAGTGATATGTGACAGAATTACCGGCAGTAGATGGAGTGGTCATTACTGGTCTTGTGTAAGCTCTTAAGAGTAATGGTAATGATATTATAGTGAACAGATAATTGACAAATGCACCTCTCCTAGATATTATTTATATAGTTAATGAGAGAAGGCTATTTATCTATTTACCATTTCGAACTTAAAGTTTAATCGATATCATGTTCTAAATAACTTACTTTTTCATTTATCCTCGGTGTTATGATTTATTCGGCAATATACTCTCAGCCCAATTTTGGGACAGAGAGGAAGGAATATGACATTATGTGTGTGAGTTGAATGTCTTTTATTTACTTTCTGTATCTATAATTTTTTTTATTGTTTTGTGCATTATGACCAAAAATTTTAAAAGATGTCTGAAGTATAATGTTTAAGAAGAAGTAGTTATTCGATGTTATGAAAAGGTAACTTTTATCAGATGAAGTGGATATCTCAATATATGTCTTTGATTAACGCTAATCTCAACTCTATAACATTAAATATTTTAAATCATTAAAAAAAATTTTTACTCTATTTTGATCGAGATAAACTAAATTGTTTGTATTTGTATAATTGTTTGCATAATGACTGTAATGATTTCATACAAACAGCCACAGCAAAATAAAAAGTTAAATAAGCTCATTGCAGTTATGAATGTAATATGCAATAATTTCTCTATGCATTTAGAAAACACATAATAATTTCTCTATCTAACAATATTGTATGAAGTTATTTTATTTTATTTTCTGTGCTGTCTGCTCTTATTGTATGTCAATTATCATGGAAATTGGAACTTAAATAAACACATGCGTATACATGCGGTGCCAAATTTTAAAATTAAATTCTATATATTTTATAAATGTTCGATATGGCTCCTCTGATAATGTAATCAGTAATATAGATATGTTACTTAATAATTTAGACTATTGTACTTATAGTACGGATTTGATAGATGATCTTCATATAGTTCTCTTTTATCTTAGTAGCTTATTTGAAATGTCTAATCTGAATAATAAGTTTATAAAGTCGATCTTTAAGATTTATGATAATTTTGTTTAATTAAATTTTTATAGATTGTAGTTTGACGAGCAGAAATTTTGAGATAGGGCTAATATATTGTATTAATAATGAAAGACCTGGTATACTTAAATAACCAAGGCTTATATATCATTTTTCAATAATAATGTTAAAATTCTCAAATTGATTTCTGTAATTTTTGCCCATTACCTATTTTTATATATGAATGTAATCAGAAAGGATACTTAAATAAATTCATCTAACTTTTTTTATAATAGCATTCAAATGTATTTAAATTATTTAAATGTTATCTTTTTTGTCTTTGAGTGTAATCAGAAAGAAACCTTAATTACACATTATTGCTAGAAATTTGATTGAAATATTGTAACTGGTTCAATTTTTCCTTATGTAAATCGCTTCATAAATGTATATAAAAATAATTATACATTTAATTAAGCATTTTAACTTTTCATCAAAGATGACTTTTAATATTATAGTTTATATACTTTAAAACGTCTCTGAGAAATTTTTAAACTACAATTATCTCTTGCAATAACAAGATAATAATTATAGAACCTTTTAATTAATATTAAATAATCTTTTACAGGTTTCAAATTGGATTGGCATGAATCCTAAAATTTCGTGTATTGCTCTCTATATGTAAATGTTAATTGTAACTCGCTTACTAAACTTCGACCGTATGCTTTTAATATATATATATCTATAATCTTTTTAGAAATTATTTAAATGTTCTTATTTTCATTATCCAAATGTGTATTATTTTATGTAAATAATAATGTGCTTAAGATATTTCTATCTTTTGAAATGGAATCATTAAAAAATATTAAATAATATTATATTTTAATTATAATGTTTCTGATCAAAGAGCTTTGTTGTAACTATGAGTGCAATCACAAAGGAAACTTTAAAGCACACGAGCACCCTTTTTAAAAATGATATTACATATTATTATATAAATATATTTATTTTAATTTTTATTAAATTATTCAAAATGTTTATATTATTCTATTACAATATGTAATAGGAATAGTAGATACCTTATAAATTAATCTATGACATATTGATTGTATATTTGAAAGAAATTATAAGTTTCTTAAAATTTATATTTTATCTTAAATAAAGATTTTCAGTTCCTTTGAATGGATCTATTTTAAACTGGATGATTTGTATATACAATAATGGTTATATGGATATGTGATTGGTTATATATATATTATGTAATATCTCCACATTTCCTTTCATTGGATAATATCATTTATTATTATTAATTTCCATAATACAAGGAAGCAAATAATAGGTATGATTCCACCATATGACCATATTTACATTATTGGTCATTTTAACCCATTATCTAGAAACGATGTATCAAATATTAATATACCCTACTCTATTGATTTTATTTTGATTATTATACAATATAAAAGTATACTGCTCTCAGATTACCACATTCTCTCGTGTTAGGTTATAATGTTACATTAATGTAGATAATGTGTGAATGAAATATATATGATTGTGTAAGTGTACTGATTTTTGCTCAGTACAATATAGTGCAATCTAACTAACATATGTATAAGATGATTTATTTAATGCAATATATCATTATAGGAAGAAGAGTACTAGTAATATTAACCTTAGCACTATGGCATGGTGGATTGATATTATTGCGTAAATAGTCACAGTACGTTTATCTACAATTGTGATGCCAGATATGTCTTAGTGAATATTAGGTCTCAACTCTAAATATGTTGATTAACCTATCTCCAGAAAGTCAATAAGCATGTGTTAGGGATAATAGTTCCTAAATGTGTAAAAATTGTTCGCGAAAGTAAATATTATAATTTTGAGTGTTCGCTTATGATAGGTCTTATGGATCCATATTTGCGTCTTGAATAGTCAATTTAATTTAAATCAATGTGGGAATATTTTTACTGATGGAGGACGTCCAATCTCACCCACTTTAAGGTACACCTGATTATAACTTGTTTTTATCACTCTCTCGCCTCTCTAATACAGAATATAAATTATTTGTACTGAATAATTGGACATGAATGAACTCGAAAAGGAAAGAAGCTGATAGAATCATATTTTCTATAGATTTGAATAGTTGTGATGATTTGAAGGTGTTTGTATGCACCGTTGTTAAAGGCAGAACAGAAACGGAGGAAACAATAGTCAATTATGGGAATATTGATGTTGTGGATATTAAAAGAATTTAAATTCTCAATAGATCATATAATTTTTATAAGATTCTACAAAATAGGAATTGGAGAAAATAGAAAACATGATAATAAAAGGAAAATTATTAAAAAGGGATACATAATCTTAGGGGCTAATGAGTAGGGGTGATAGGGTCTCAAGAATATCTTCATAATTATGTATGAAGAATTTTTTAAGTATATGTGCTGAATAAACTTTCAGATTAAAATTAATATTGTGGGTGTGGTGGTGATTAGTGAATGAGAAGATCTGCGTTAAACGCGAGAGAACATATTAAAACTGTGATTGAAGTGAAAATGTTGTTGAGTCATGTTGGAAAGGCATTTAACTGAGATAATCGTTGGTTGCGATTACTGCGGAATTATGTTTTATAGTTAATGGTTTACAGTGAGTTTGTACGTGTTTCTATAGAGATTCACCGAACGTTTAGAATGAGACTCTCTGTGAAGAGAAGAGAAGATGAGAGACATATAATGAAGATCCTCTCTCGTAGTAAACATAATGCGCGATACTGAGAGTAGAAGAAAGTGGATGAGAATTGTGCATATCGTGTAGCCAAAGTGAGCAATGAAAGGTAATCTATAGTCTAGGTAGAACGGATATGGCAAAGTATTTTCGTCTTGGTCGTTTCTCGCTTTTAGTGTATGAATAAATTTGTGAGCACACTACTCTGGGCCAGGGCCTTTAGCACACCAACCGAATTATGAGCAATGAATCTCCATACGACTCAATTACTCTATTGTTAAATCTGCTTACGTTTTACCATAGTGAGTGGTCTTACACAATGTCGCTTTGAGAAGAGTCGCTCAAGAAATTCTACTCGTTGTCTAGACTTTAAGTAACGAGGTTTGCTGATTTTCTGTCTATACCGTTGACCGAGAGGCATTACAGTAATATTGATGTGTATGTGCGCAAGTGTGTTGGTGAACCGTTTCGTAATCGCTCATCTGCTTAGCTTTAGACGAAGCTGTTCTCTACTGCTTTTCTTTCCTCTCACGTATAAAAGACCTCTGTACAGTCATCTTCTTCAGAATGCACCCACATCTAGTGGGCCAATTAGATAGTAAAGGAAGGTTAAGATGCTAGGAAAGCAATATATTAAGAGTCGAATAATATATATATCGTTGAAAACAATTACATAACATATAAAATTACATAGACGATGATGTAAATATCAGGTCCGCAATTATAAATGTCGATCTGTAAATCACATGACCCTGATCTTTATATCACTCTAAGCTATATTGATAATAATACAGATACTTAAGACCTTTGGTATTAATTGAGTTATTGGTGTTATGCGCTAAAACATTCGAGGGACTACTTAGAAATATCGATATATATACGTCAGTCCTAATATTGATGATTATCAAATCTCCGTAGTAACGGGACATGCGCTTCTTCCTCTTCTTCTCCTTCTTCTCCTAACGGTAAACATCTAGTTTAAAAAGTATCTCATCAAACAACTACGAAAGCTAGAAGGCGAAATCAGCACTATATATTTACGTAATGTTCTATTAGAATCATCACTACAGCGATACGCGTGGTAAAAACAATGATGGAATTCCACAAATCAACAAAATAGATGATATTGGGACACGCTCTATGGAGGAAAATTATTACGATTCAGGTCTTACGCGTATATTAGTTCACATTCATTGATGAAATAGAGAAATTAGGAAAATCTTGCTTTCCTTCGACTGTCAATTGGTCAATCTTGATACACTTTCGAAAGAACGCTTACTTAAATTCTGTAAGGAACGACTCAATGCATAACCTATAACGGAAATACTATATATAATGAACGATTAAACCATTACATCTTACTGCGCATAGCCAATTTTTCTTGGAGAATACTTAAGAGAGGATTAGTTAGAGGACTAGTTATCATTTAATTATACAAATGTGAGAAAAAGTACACATTATTTCAAGTGCAAATGTGTCTTACAATCTCTGTAACAGCACATCACTATCAGTCATACATAACAGAACGTAAAGATTATATATGCTCTAGACTGCCTATTGCTAATTCAAGAGTCCTTCACGCTAGAGATGAGGCTGAAGTTGAGGATATAGACTCGCCCGCGGTAAGTCGCGTAGATATATTGTATTAATCCTGTTAAGACTCCACTGAGACGCTCAAATTAGGTGCGACCGAAAAGGCTAGATAGCATCGGGCTAAGCAGTGATTAGTCGGAATGTTGAAAACGAAAGTGCTAATGGAAGAGTAAAATAATGGAGGATTCTGCGCTCTCGAAAGTAATAATATTGGTATAATCTTTTGGAAGATACTACGCGACATGCAAGGATTTTAAATTGGTATATGAAGAAAGTTTTGAAAACTCTTATGCTTCATTTGGCTATAGAGAATTACACTAGAATCTGATATATTCTACTATTAACGCATATATAAAAAGGAGTCCGAACCTTTACGAGCTGGCTATTTGTCACGCAATTCATGTGTGAGAGGGGGAAGAAATTCTCGCCTGGGAGTTCTATCCTATAGGATCCTTCTAACGTTGGAAGGTTATAAAGCTTCAATCTTATCTGCCACAAGAAATAGGAGATAGAATATAGCAGATAAACCCTAGCATTGCTACTCTGAAAGAATATAAGTTAGTAACATCTGAGTATGCTACATTTAACAAGACTATGCTCACAATAGCCAAACCCTCATTATATTCAATGATAGATGATATACGAAATGAACTACGTTCTCTAGGCAATCAAATTCGTTGTGATTTACCTGCTTCAGGTGTGCGGAATGATAAACTGTGTTTTTTGATATCATTTATAGTAGTACATTTACCTGTAAGATGGTATCGTTGTACCATTGATGAATTATTCAAGACAAGAGTACAACGGCAATAAAAATGAAATTTACGGCTATATTTTATAGTGAAAACTGTAAGGGTTGTATATTTTTATAATTTAGTAAATTTTATAGTCCGAAAATTATAACATTAAATATCTTGCTTAAATCAGCAATTTTAAGTGTGTTTCGCCACCAAAATCGTAACAAATAAGTTCAGAAGTTGTTGTTATTATGTGTGTTTGCTATATATAGGAGACAAAGCGACTCATCTATAAAAATGATTTTAAGTAAGTGTGTCCGAATGCAGAAGATAAATTGCAATCGTGCTTGCTTATATATCGACTCACCCTTGATTGAATAAAAACTCTTGCGAAACTAAAAGAAAAAGGCGTCCAAAATGAAGAAAAATTATAGGACTCTTTTTTACTTTTCTATTAACTATACTCTGTGTTTTTTTTTTTATATCAGTGAAGTATTACCTTTGTATGATTTTCTTTTTTTTCTCCTCATAAGATGTGATCTCATGTAATTTGAACAACTATATAATCCGGATTTCTATCTAGATCATAGATTTTATACACTCTTCATATTTCATTATTTATACTCATTTAACTAGTTGAGAGTAATTTACAAGATCTCTCTCTGGACTCTCTTTTTGCTTCTTCGTAAAGTACACATATGATCTCAGTATGCTTGATGCCTCCTATATTTGTCATTATCCTCTCCTGCCTCCTCTCTCATACTTCTGGCTTTCATCTACCTCATTCCTCCACTTCTCTCGTGTACTTCATCTCTCTCCTTGCCTACATCTCCCTCTGTCTCTGCTGTCTCGTGTCTTACTGAGACTCTATACTTCTCTTCGAGATACTTCTAGTGAGACCCATTGAGATTTGGCACTCGCCTTCTCATGATTTCAATCCGACCTCAAAGTGCCTATCCTCTTTATTCGATTCGTTATTTTTTCATATTGCGGATAAGACCTCATGGCCTTACATCCTAGGTCTTATCTATCTATCTGGCTACTTCTATCCTATCTCTACTCTGATTCCTGTTAGTCATATACTCTAATTCTACCTCTCATATGCTCGATCTTAACTTCATAGCCTCTATTCATATTCTAGAGTTTTCTTGTTCTCTCCCGGCATTCTTCGTACAAACTCAATCATATGCTCTCTCAATACAGTTACTAAATTAGCAATAATTTCATGTGTGAAAATCTCTTACTATACTGTCAGAATCATATCGCTTTTAAAATGGTGCCGATTAAGAATAAACACTCAATCTCCTTTTAATTTTATAATATTATTATTCCCCTTGTCCTCCTCTGCTAATTGAATAAGAGAAGCAAATCTTACGATCTATAAGCTCACTGAGAATTTACACTGGCTTCATCTTCAAACGCTCAGCAAAAGAGGATACCTACGATATTATTCATCTCATCGCTAGAACTTCGTTATACGGTCCTCCGAATCCTATGGAGAGTTCATTATCTCCCTTTTACTCCTTCGGCCATACACACTTTCCTCGCCTATCTCTAGCTCAGTTAGTTATGTACTGATATCTTTGTGGTAAGCCTTCCCTTTCTTACGTCTCAGACTCCGATTGCCACGTATATTCCCGCTGACCTTGACTCCTGTACACATGTTTTGCGTCACGACTCGCATCGCGATCCACTTCAGTACCCTCTCTGAATACGTATGTAAATCCTATTCCGCGTGTTACATGCTCCATCGTAAGTATTTATATCATCTCATCAAAAGTCGACTCCATAATAAGTGGGGAATATCGTTCTAGCTTAGATCAGATCTTGCATGCGGCGGTCCGTATTCTGTTCAGCACCCATCCTGTGGTTCTTCGGCCACACTCCACGATTATCCTTGACATACCTCAGGTTATTATTCACTACTCGTTTTAATCCTTATCATTGTTACCTGCTGTTCCTATCATGCTGTCTGCCGCCTTACCCTCCTCTCACTGACTCCATAAAGTCTTTCAACTTTACCTTGATTCCTTGTTCCTCTACCCCCTTCTTATACTCTATATTCGTTCCTCGTGTAGAATCTATGCTCTCACCCTCCTCCGACGACTACGTCCGCTATATCCTTGTCAGGCTGCGGGAACGCCCTTTCTCCTAAAGCGCGTTATCCTCTCCTCTAACGCGTAGGATCCGATCTAGATGTCGACCTCTCGATCTCGCGGACCTTTGTCTCAATGCGATCTCTCCGCTTCGCCCTCCTACCGGCTCCACTTATCGCGGTCCATCTACACCTCCTTGTGTCCACTATTCTTCTTTCAATCCCGTCTATTATATACCTAATTCTCAGTTTGGTAGTACCTTTACGTTCCTGTGTTCGAGTTCTCACCTTAACATCTCTCGAGACCCTCCGCTTCAGGAGGGGGGTAATTTAGCATCTCGATTATCTTTTTCTTTTCTATATATTAGTCCTTATTATTTCTCTCCTCTTACTCTTACTCTCTTCATCTCTTCATCTCTATACTCTCTCTCTTTCTCTTTCTCTTCTCTTTCTCTTCTCTTTCTCTCTTCTCTCTTCTCTTCTCTTTATCTCTCTCTCTCTCTTACTTAGAAAAGTAAAGGTCTCTCCACTCTCTCTTAACTCTCTCTCTCTCTCTCTCTCTCTCTTCTTCCTTATTATGGATACTTACCCGTACTTTTATGTTGATCTCCGTGTACAGGACCGCAACAGTATTTCAAGTGTCTCTCGTACTGGAAGACGCAATCTTTATTCAATGTAACTGCCTTTTCTCTTGGTTTGAAGATTCAACACCCACGTGATTGTACCTTATAAATAAAGTTCTGTGCTTTTGACATCAAAAGTAATCAAACATAGATTTTCGTTGATAACTCACTATAACAATATATGTTTAAGTACATTCTGTAACTTATGAGATCACTTCGATTGCACCTTGGCTTTTTGTGAGTATAGGTTCTGGAATAATCTATATTATTATGATTAAATATCCTTTGCGCAATTCCTTAATCTAGAAGTCGATTAGGTACATCCAACCCATAAATAAACCTTCAATTTATATATATATATATATATTATATATATATTATTTTTAGAGATATTCTCTTCGTTTTCTTATCTTTATCTGCCCTTCTCATTATTTTCCAAGATTAGGGGAGTAAGGTGCGTACACGAGCCATTCGGAAAAGAAAAGCTAAGTATAGAGAACATGACATTAAAGTCGAAAGATAAAGCCACGCTGTTATACAGGAGCCCAACACGATATGGGCATAAGTGACCAGTATTAATATATATATAAGATATATATTATTTATATATATTATAAATATATATTAAATATATATATAATCAGTATAATCATCAAACCAGGAGCATATAATGTATTAATATGTATATATATATATACTATATAATATAAATATAATATATATTATATCAGGCACTACTCAAAACCTCTCTGAAAACCAACCACCCGATAACAGGAAATTAAATAATACAACCCCGAAAACTCCCAATTAGACCTACACCCCTCATTACCCCAATTCAGCACCAACTCATATGATGACCATAAAGGACAATAGTAAGCCATTAAAACCTCCTCAAAAATCACATCGAAGCTTTATAGATCGTCAATATTACAAACCATATTCACTTAAAACACCTGGAGAACAAAGGAAGTGTCCTAATGACACCAATGTTTAACAACTGCATCACAACTAATAATATTGTCAAATTAAAAGGAAAGAAATGCAATTGGGATAGTGTAGCAGAACTATGTCAAACCAAAAAATAAAAAGGACCCTAACTCCCCTCCTCCTCTACCGCCCTCAATCTCTTATACTTGCTTGACTATCTATTAAGTATAAAACTAGTGCTAGAGTGAAATATATATCATAAAAAGCATAATATAACGACAGACTCAGCCTTTACTCTCCTCTAAGAGGTATGTGCTAATCACAGAGGTAAGTGCGACACATAGGAAATTCCATTTACTCAATACAACATACGCAACCCTCACATCTCATATTCAAGCATTACTTAACAACATCTAATTTTATCGGCTTATATTCCCTATGAAGCTCCTTTCTCTATATATATATAATCATAAACCTCTCTCTACTTGACAATAGATTGTAAATAATAAATAGATTTATCAGCTATGATAACTCTGATCCACTAACACTACAATCCATTGGCCCTTAATTCATCAAGGGACGATTCTCTTGCCGTATATATAAACTAAACAAAAAAATTGCCCACGCCATATCCTCATACCAAACGTTTTACTCTCTTTAGGCTTATTAACGAATAAACATCCCAGCTCCCATTCTCAATCATTACAAATGCGCGTTACCCACATGTAGCGCCATTCTCTTCCATTTTTGTTTAACTATTTATTCATACAAGCTAGATTTACCTAACCCCAACCTCAACCAATCCACCAAAACTTTTATAACTTTACGTAGGACGACTAATCAGTCTTATTCCCATAACATACAGATACGTAAAACATAGCCACACAACATACTCCTAAGATATTTATATATCTATTAGGAAAATTGGTTATTAAGCTTCCTAAACAGAATGACAGCATTACCCCCTCATTAAATATCCTCCATTCATCCACTTTTAACACTGACCGTTCACCTCAATTTGCCTCCTCCATATCCTATTTAATCACCCTGAACAATAACTTCCTTCCACCTTCCCCTTAATAAAACGACACAAATCTTCGGACTAAACTTTTGACACACACATCAAAATTCTCCCCCCACTAAAACAAATTACTTCCTCAACCCAACGAAAAATAAACACCCTCCGAACCCTCTCTCAACACTTCAGCGACAGGAAACACACCACTACGATCAACTTTATAAACTAAATACCTCAGAACCAACTTTAAACTATGCCTTAACCAGCATTGATTAC
>JABUQX010134613.1:0-31327 GCA_015478945.1 Trachelipus rathkii | reverse complement strand
GCCTTAAGAAAGGTATACCTAAAATATATACTGGCAACTCGGTTGCAAAAACTGATACTGTTAAAGAACCGTTCAACTGCCTTGATATAACCTACTTCTCAATTTTTTCATTCTCCTCAGCTGAAATAATATTCAATTGACTACCGCTATCTAAGAGGAACTCTTTATTAGATTTATTATCAATAATTTTAAATAATATGGTATCTATTTTATTAGCCACATTATTTGTAGAATTTAATTCCACTTTCCCTACAACTTGGGTTACAACATTTATCTTGGAGGCCGCATTTCACGGTGCATTCTCCACTTGGAACCATATTTGTTTTTCTTATATCCATATTAGCAAAATGTAAACAATTCTCAATATGAATTTGATTTTCAGTAGGAAGATCCCTGTGACCGTTATCTAGAAGATATATATAAATTGTACAATGTATCTGTATATAAAGTAAATTTATTATTAATTTTAAATTATAGGCTAATATATATTTATATTATTATATTATATTATATAATTTATAGATATAATTATCATTATTAACTTTTTAAAAGTTATTGAGTTAATTTTGTCATTTTCAGTAGATATAATGGTACATTATCTCTTATGATATTAGTAACCTTAAAATAAATTTTATTTTAACATTGTTCATTTTCTCCTTGATGCCACACTATTTCATTCGTCTATGTATTGTCTTGAACTATATAATTACATAATAATAACTATCAAACACAACTTAAAAAAATTGTTATGCCATTTTTTAATGCTGTATTTCTTAAATCAAGCAAATACCAAAGTCAACAGGTGAAGGAACATCTATGATAGTAGTATAATGTGTTGTAAGTATTATTAGACCTTCAACATCTCTCTATTACATAAAAAGTTCAACGTATTTTTTAGTTACCGATTCTTAAAATGATATTATCATCTCCTTGTAAATTTTTTTAAAAATATATTTACTTCTATATATTCAAATAAGATTATAGTTAAAGTCTCCTGTACTTTGTATGTCGTATCACACCAAAATTTTATATTCATTAAATATTTTTATGTTTTTAATAATACACCCACGAAAATGAAAATTTCTTCGATATGTAAATTCATTTTTCAATTTCATTTTCAAAAAATCGATTTTTCCCCAAAAAAAACAGGAAAGGCCAAAGGTACCTTAAATTCCCTAACAAATCACTCTCTTATGAAATTTGGTATAAGAATTACCAATATGGAGATATGACTTAAAATGGTACCTCTATTAAGTGATAAATTTTGGTCCACCTGGTCGTCAAACATTTTGGCTCACCTGTTACAACCAGAGTAAATCTACAAAGACGAAGTGGGTTTGAACTTTCCAGGGATAACATAACGCCATGCAAATATAAAAAGTTTACAAAAAATTAATCGATATCCATCAGCGTACGGAAAAAAATGAATCAGAGCCCATATTTATAATATGTAATATAATATATAAATTAATATATATATATATATATATAATAATCATATACTATAAATATATAACTAGTTTTATAGATAATATAATAAATTATATATATAACATATTTCATATGTTTAGAAGACCACAAAAAAACAAAAAAATTTTTTTTACCTTTCATTATATTATAGCTCAAAATCAGAAATCTTAAAATGCATTTATTTCACAGGTTTACCAACTTTAAATAGCATAAATTATTTTGAGGGATGTGTTTTAAAACAGTTCAATATATAATTTATATATATATATGTATAATATATATATATATATTAATATATATATATATATTATATTAATATATTATATATATATATATTATATATATATATTAATATATATAATATATATATAATATATATATAGATATATATATATATATAGTGGTCTTTGTACTAGGTGTCGTGGGCCTCGACCATCCCTCTGGTATGAAAGTCCCCCCCTCCATCCCCTCGGCTCGAGGCCCCTAAAAAGGGTAAATACTCCATTTTTTAGGGGGCTCGTTGACTAACTGTGCCGTAAAAGTAGCCCTTAACTTTATTGATCCACTGTATGCCGTTACATAGCCCTTAACGTTTTACTGATAACTTGTTTATAGCTGTCCGAAAAAGATCATTTATAATTATATATATATATATTATATATATATATTAATATATATATATATATAATATTAATATATATAATATATATATTATAATATATATCTCACGAAAAAAGTTAAACCAGTCTACAACAGTTTTTGGACTAAAATCAACGTACATTGATACCTTTGCTAATGTTACATCTTGTACAAAATAAAACATAATGCAAAGTTCATCTTTGTATGATAATACTATTGGCAACCCAATAGTTTTTGGGGGAAACTTAATACCTTTTACTACAACTATGGCCATTGCAGTAAAATTTAAAATTTTCACCAACTCTTACTATTGAACATTCTTTTAAGGATTTCTCACATCTCTTTTCTTGCAAAATTAGGTTAAATTTCTATAAAAAAAATAGGCAAACTCCAATCGTTTATATATATAATTCAAACAAATCACTTACATTCATTGCTAATACTATTTACGCTGACAAACTCCACTTAACACAACCCTAGGTTGCATATAAAAACTTGAACCGAGACTGATCCCAATTTTTTTCTTGGGGAATTTTATAGGGATTTTTTATTATATCAATACAAATAATCGATTTTACAACTAAATCGATTTAATATTACGAATATCAATGTATCATTAATTCCCATAAAATATCGAGTGGACTTAGTTTTTATTTTTCTGCTGCCGAAAAGTAAAATTAAGCATATAGCGTCGGGCGGGGTGACTTGGACCACTTTAGTACAACTTCGTCTCCCGACTTCCCCTAATGCACTTTTTGGAATTTTTTTCTCCTGAAATTCAAGGCCATATAGTTGGTAATAAGCACACAAAAAAAATAATAATGTATTTCTAATAATAAAGTTTTATTAAAGTTTTTAATTAAAGCGCATTCAGATTTGAGCGGAGAGGGGTGAATCCGGACCACCCATTGAAGGGTGAATCGGACCATTCTATTTAAATTCTCTTTTATATATAAGTTCAATTTTTATTTAATTATACTTAATATAATAATTGTTTATCATATTAAAATAAGTAATAAAAATGTCAATAATGATACATACATTAAGAAAATAAAAATAATGGTTGAGTCTCGGATTCACCCTCTTCACACTCTTAAAATATTTTATATCACTTTTTGTGGATTCAAGTTAAATCTATTATATAAATTTGTTTGTTTATTTTAATTTTACTTAAATAAATAACTATTTATATTTAAATAATTTAGTAAATAAAAAATGTCAATAATAATAGTAAAATACGAAAAACAATGGTGGTCTCGATTCTCCCTTCCATCCAATTTTTACAGCAGGATGGAATCGACCAAGTTAGCCCATTGATTTGCCACTAAACTCTGTTTGGATAACAAAAATTTACTTTGCCAGTTTAAAGCTAACAACTCTAGGTAATAATATTTAAAAAATTCAATATAGAAAATCCATCCACAATTTTTCATTTATGCAAATTTAACAAAAACTCACATTTTTCAAACGATTTTTTCTATTAAAGGCCATTGTTCCCTAATAATATATTTTTCAAATACTCAAAACTCTCTAGACAAAGATGATTCTACATAAAACTTGTAGTACTACCGCGTGCTATTAAAATGAGCAAAAAAAATTTTTTTATTTTTTTTTTATTATTTTATTTTATTAGAAGTGAACCGAACACCCCTCTAAAATGATAAGTCCAGCCCAGTCACCACGCTGACCTTATATTAGATATTATTAATATATGAGTATTATATATATATAAAAAAGATATAGTATATATATTAATATAAATATAGTATATATATAATATATATAATTATTCTTTTTAGGCTGGACTATTGGGGCAGAGGGGGATGTAGTGCGCCCCTGTTGTCCCACCAGTAGGCCGACAGACCCGACTCCTACATTTTGCGGGGGTTTACCCTATCGTATTTCTTTAGTTAAAAACAAATAATATATATAGTTTATTTAAAAAGTTTACCGTTTGATTTAATGTGATCGCTTACTATCCCATGACCTATTGGAGGTTGAGTTAGAAAGCTCTAATATAGTTGTTTTTTCTTTAACGAAAGAATACCCAGGTTGATACTGCATAGATGTAAGGTTTTCGATGGGTCAGTCGGAATCAACTGCTCTGTAGGACCGGATGAGGGACTTCATCCTCTCATTGGACCCCCCAATTCCCTACCCCTAAAAAAACATTATATGTATTTAGTTTAAATTATGAATTGATGCTGTTCGTGATAAGATATAGGCTGATGATTGAGTTAATTTGAGTCTTTGATCGAGGTGTAAGGTGAAGTATGGGGAGAGACATGTTATATAAGTGAAAAGGGTGGAGATTAGGATACGTGTTTTCTGATAGGTAATTGAGATTCCCCAACCATCTCCAGTATGTGTGTGATAGAGAAGTGATAAGGATTTATTTTTTTTTCATCGTGTTGGTGTCGGATTGATGTGGCTTTTGTGCAGCCTGTGATAATTATAAAGAGGGTCTGTATTTGTAAGGCAATTGATAATTTATAATGGTGACAAAATGTAATTCGATTTGAGATGTGCATATTAAGGAACCATGTTGGTGAGGCATAATAGTTTATAGTTGTTCTGAGGAGTTGATTTATTAAAAGTTGTGGTGAGTGTTGCTTCCTGTCTGCTTGATAAGTTTAGTGATTTTGAAGAGAGGGGTTCGAGGGTTGTTTTATGTTTATATCTAGTTGGGTTAGAGAAGTGATTGGTCGAATAGTGGGGTAGGTAAACGACATGTGTGTATTGTTATGGTAACAGCAATAAGGTAATAGATCCTCTCGATAATAATTTGCGCAGATTGGTTTTTGTTTCGTAACACTTGAACCGAAGGGAAACTTGTATCGCTCGCTTGCAGAACGGGATGTAAGTGCATTAGGATGAGAGAGCGACGGAACCGGAATTCTGTTTGTAAGACTCCACACCACCTACCGGTTCAACTTATTAAGGTTAAAAGTGGTGTGATGGAGATTTCGAAGGGGAATGCTGATCAATCTCACATGTGTGGAGCAGGCCTCTTTTAAACCAATATTGTTGCTAGATAGATGCATTACTAATAATTCTTGGTATTCATCGTTAGATGCTGGCTATGTTGTGCGATCCTCTCTGGTGCTAACCCAAAAATTGTTGGTGAAATACAGGACTATGTCGTCTATTCATAATAAATATAAGGTAAAAATGCGTAGAAGTATATAAGTGTGATTGGCAATTGGTGGGATATGGTAGTGGACGTGAAGAATAATCTGACTTGGCTTGATCAATACCGAAAATCAAGACTGTGCTGACGAGAAATGACGAGAAACTTTGTGAAGAATAGCGCCCATTTTACGTCGAATTGATCGAATGGAAGAGTGGTTGTTTTTGTTAACTAAGATCCTGTAGACGAGAAAACGGTTGGTGAGGAATTTTGAGCACACCTATTCTATATGAGTAATTGTCATATATTGTATCGTAAGGGGCGACACCCGCATACCCGAGGATTTTTTGATAACCAAAGGATGCTAGTAGTAGAGGAGACGAAAATATAAAAATATAGTCGATAACTGGCTATTATTATATGAGTTCGTTATGATAATGGTACTTCTTGAAGTACTAGATTCTATGGGAAGGGGATTGGTTGAAGAATAGACCATCATACATGTGCTGTGTGATGTGAGGAGTAAGTTGAATGTGTGGTCTGAGTTGTAAGAAGTGGTTGGCTTTGGAATTCTCGTGTGGAGAATTGTTGGAGTAGCCGACCGTTAATATTAATGGCGTGGAAATTTTGATTTATGAAGATATCTATATTCATCTATTAAGAACAGAATTACTAATGAGACAACGACAGTGAAGAAAAAGGCTGCCGGTGTAGTCAACGGAGGGGGAAGTGTTAGGATGCTTCCTGGTAATTGATCTTGAGTTAATATGAAATAGCTTGGCGTTACCAGAGTTGGGAAGAACAAAAAGGTAGTGGTGAAGCATGCCACATTGATATTAAAAGGAGTCTTTAGCTTGAGATACTATAAGAGTTTCTCCAAGGCTGGTCATCTTATAAGTTGTTGGTGTGATAAATAGATTATGATCTGACCTGTCTACTGTTATGAAATTTTTAGTATGAGGCTTTTAATGGCATGATCTATTGTCAATGATTGGTTAGTTGAATGGGGGTATGAGAGAATATTGTGAATGGTCTATTTGGAAGTTTTTCTAGAGTTGTTTATTTTATTTTCCTGTTATCAGAGTGGAGACTGATCTTCAGGTTTCTGTTTATTATTGATTATTTAGCGAGACTGTCTACATTGCTGTTTGGGGAAAGGGAGGAGGTGTTGTGGTTAAAGCAAATGGGGATATCGTCGGAGCATTGAGGAGGGGTTGTTTTGAGAGTTTAGGTTTAATTTTTTAATGACCTTGCACAAAGTTTTCTTATTGTTCTAAGCGTGAGTATGTTATGTTGTATAAGTTATCTGAAAAACTTATGGTTAGTGGGTTGGTGGTTATGAGGTTGGATATTGAGTGTTTAGCGTTTGTTATTTGGCTTAAATTGTGATGTGGGTCTCACTGGGTTGAGTTTTCAGAAGGGAGTTTCTTGTTTAATGAGTTTATGTGCCTCCAGGTTGAGTTGTAGTTGTTGTATGATTTCCTGTGCCTTTGAGGGTATTTTTAATAGAGGTTTACTTCATGATTAATGAAATTGTATGTTATTAAGTGATTATATGGAGTGTGTTATAGGGGAAGTTGTGTCGTAGGATTGGTTATTGGTGTTATTATGTGGGTTTACATAAATTATAATGGATTAGAGTAAACAGACGTCGACGCCAGATTGCATAACATTTATAGTTAGATGTATATTAGATAGAGAGTCTCTTATTTGTAGGTGAATGAAATGGGAGGGAGTTTATAAGATGAAATAATAATAGGGACAACGGTGGTCCGATTGTAAGTCAATAGACGAAGTAGTAACAGGATACATACCCTCCTGTCCCAGAGTAAGGGGATGCTTTAGGCGCAGGGGTAACAGAATGTAACGATCTCGGGACGTAGGCGGATTATGGTATACTTGGGCGCGTCGCAGTGATCGGTCGAGAAGGTGTTGCCACGTTCAAGGTCATATAGGGCCTGCATAAAAATATCGTTTAAGGATATGGTTCGCTGCCTTCGGGTTGAAGAGCCTACTGTCAGAAGTGTAATCTTTGTACCATGCGTGGTAGTGGGGCGTCTCTGTTACAATCGCTGAACCTTAAGAGGTATGATTATGATTGAAGAGCTATCGTGCACCGTATTAATGGTGATAGGGGGTGTGTGAGAACGTCCCGCTTTGGAAGAGTGGATACTGAGAAGAGGTGGTTCAACGGCGTAAGAGACCAGAAATATATATAAATGGAAGTCGGTGTAGCGAAAGTATTGCAGAGACTTGTAGATTGTATTCATATATTGTACCGAGTCTCGTTCAGGCGGATGAGAAGTCGAAGAATGGTGATTCTTATCATTGCTTCTCGCGCGGAATACATAACCCAAATAGATCGGTTCATGTTGCTCTTTAGATGTAAGTGATGTTGTTATTGGAGTCAGTTTGGCTTAAGAGGTGGAGTTGTTGTGCCGGAGGTAGGCAATATGTGGGAGTATGTTTGGACCAGTCCATGAACTGCTCAGAACGTAAGAAGGAAGTTGGCCGTGCGCGTCTTAGGGCGCATGAGGTTGAGGCTTCTTGAAGCACCGAATGGCTATATGTGTGAGCTCGATAACATTGGAGTGCGCATAAGTGGAATAAAGCCGCCTGAGTTACTGTGTCTCCCACGGACCAGCAAACGCGGAGTCTCCACGTGTTCGCAAAAATCCCGCTGATGAAGAATTTCACCAAACTTCTCTTGTTGTGAGCTCATGCTGCGTTTAATTACTACTCGTATATCACGTACTAACCTAGGAAAATCGTTAATTAGTATTAACATATACCAGTAAATATAAGTCACTATTTAAATAGGCCCTTCTACCTAAATTTTCATATGCAAAATCTCATAGTAATTAATATATAGTTATAATAGATATATAGATACTTAAATAGTAATGATAATGTAAATTACTACTTACTAGTTAACCATATATTATTCTTTTCGTGTGTCATACTTGATCTTACCTGTCTCTCCTATTGCCCCATAGATGGTTCAGAAGGTGGCTGACAGTAGCATCCGGAAAAGAACATATGCCAGATAGAAGTCTATTACAAAGCGCAAGTAGAAAAGTTATGCCCTTCTACCGGCCCTTCACCGCAGCCATGTGACGAATTAATAGTAGAGCGCTGTGTCACATCTAGAGAAAAGTCCGTACACACTATCGAGCACCTATGGGACCGTGCGGCGGACCCTCGACTATGGTAAATCTTGTCAGAATATCCGTTCAAGGTTTCGAGTCCGCGCTGGGCCAGGACGTGGACCACAACCATGCCCCCATACACACCTCCCGCCATTCTACTGGCCTATAATCACCGCATCCGTTTAATTCTACTGTGCCTCGTAGCCAACACTATTTCTCTCCTTACCGATCGAGTTCGTGTGTTCATGCCGCAAGATCTTCTACATTCCACTCATTATATCTCTTCGGTCTCCTCTCGACGAATCCGCGCTCGGTCCCTCAAAGCACGTACCACAAATTATACCAATTCTCGCATGTTAAACCATCTCGGTGACTCTTCTGCATCGCTGTGTCCCACATGACGCAGAAACCAATCTCAAAAACATACTGTTCATTTATATCTCCTAGTCGTTCACTGCGGTGCCAAATAATCGTCAGCATCCACACGCTCAGTTCTTGGTAACAATTCGAATTATCCCTTCCTAACTGTCACCTTAAACTATGCTTTCACAACGCTAGATGCCCGGCTAAGATGGCTCACCAACCTCTGGAACTATAAGTTGAGACTTAGCCTTACGAAGTCTATTTCATCTATTTTACATTCTTTAATTCCGACCTGGTCTGCTACTTACAGTCAAATCTGCACCGTAGGGGCAATAACACAGGTAAAAAGCAATACCACATCACGCTAAGACCTTCCTACGCGCCACTCACCAGATCTTATGCCCTTACGTACTTCAGCCAACGACTTAATAATTACATGCACAGCTCACATATCTCCCTGCCTGATTCACAACTTCCTATACACATCGGCATCATCCGTTCCCTTCTCAATCCAACCCACCAGTACCTCAAGGTATAATATATATAAACTCAGACTCCCAACTTGCGTCCAGCCACTGCCCTCACATCAAAAAGCCATCTAGACTATTACACATTCACTTGGACCGACTAATAAAAACGGCCTGTCCTCACTCACAACCATACGAAACACTCCCAAGTAACTTCGGCTGTATCTCACGGCACCGGTTTACTTTTCTAGACACCACTCCTCTTCATGACCTGAAAAATCTCCTCCCACGCAATCCTCTCAATGTACCTGGACTCTTCAGATTCTCGCTTCTCAAATCATCCGCAGTGGACAATAGTAGTGGCAACGTGCCACTGCACACTACCATGTCCATCCATGTGTCTAGATCATACACATTTTCCAACTCGACTATCCAATCTCCGTGACTCTTCAAACCCCATCCACTCTAGTGACAAGAATAATTCCAAGGAGACATAATACACAACCCTGTCTCACTCACGCTGTATTATTCCATTACACAGAACCGGTAACCACCAGATCAACCATTGACACTAGATTATAGTTTCGTACACACGTTCACTATCGTCATACAAATAGCTTATTGACTCATATGCAAGGAAGCCTACCACACCGAGCTACCGAAATATATCCACTAGCACATACTGCACAATAGGGTCCAGCGCTAGTGAAGCTTCTAGCATCAATAACAGAGAACTGTTGGTACCTTTAGTGAGAGAAATTGCACCAATTATAATAAAAGAAGTGCACCTACAAAAGATGTTTAGTATTATATATAAATGTAATATTTTTTGCCATTGCTTGTTTTGAAGCCCCATTTCTCAAATCATTTGTTTCAATGTTAAAAGATTTGAGAATACTCTGCACCAGCTATTCAAAATAAACCACTCCTAAACGCACTGTTCATTCACCACAAATCAGGATCCCTACGATCACACGTACACGCACATCTTCAACGCGAAAATACCAGCATGTATACCTTCCCTAACAAAACACTCAAATAGATAACTTAATTCACCTATAATTAATATCGTTAACATGAAATGCCTCTATTTCTCCACTACCCTGTAATATACAAGATGGTACTAAAGTATAACCGCTCTCTCCAATCCCTTGCAATGAACATTACCACTTACACATATAATATCGTACTTTAATTAAGCAACATAAACTTTCAATAACTACACAATCCAATCTTAAACATATCACTCATCTCGCCCGCCGTCCATTGATCTATTAGTGCACTGTAATGTGACATTCAGTCGGTGATACACATAGCAGAATATATAACAGGCTATCAGTAAGACTTTCTCACCCGATAATCCTAATATACCTCCACATACAACTCTAATAAGCTTAATACCCAATATGATAGTCCGTACCTTCTGTTATTAATGCAACCATCAACACTAAACACACGTATTCACGTTAACACCTCTATCATTATCTGTGAATAATGCAGATGTCGGTGAGTAGCAGTCTGCTTCACACTCCCCTCAATCCGACTTTCAATGTCTAGTACAAAGCTTACCACCTACAATATTATCATTTATTCCCTAACTGAATCCCTCATATGTCTCATTCTCCCCCTGTCTCAATGTTCCTTTCCCCTCAGTAAGCTATATCCTAATGCCTAGTTGTGATAGGTCCTCATTCATCCTCCTTACAAAACAATAGTTCTATATCCTACTTGTGTAAGTTTTACTCCTCTAGTGTATTACACTCTTAAATAGAATAATTTTCTTTATTACTTCTACCTGACTGGTTAATGTCATCCGTGTCCAAGCTATTTACTGTCTTTATTTGAAAGCATAATACATTTGTAATAATTAGATACAGTGTCAACCACGACATTCGTTATTATATTAACCTATTATACATCTCACTAAATTCAACAACGACTTTATCTATATACCGACTACATTCTGGGCTGATTGTAAACACTCTCATCTACATCATATCTTTAGCATACAAATCTCTAACACTTTACACATTCTTGAACAAAAACAACTTCTAACACCACTGCTATACATTCATTTGCCTCTCAACAGATTTGAAAATTGCTAAAAAGAATAATCACTTTGATTACACAACATATAACCAGAAAAAAAAAAACATGTCAGAATTTACTTATGACGAAGTCAGCTGAACGATGCTATACCGATACTCTCTGTGTAATCTCTAATGCAATTCACATAACTCTCACACTCTATATTATAATATAACGCTCCTTCCTATCCGTATCACCCTTCCTCGTCCATCCAAGTACGCCGAGACACGCACTAACTTATAAATAATATTAATTACATTAGTAACAACTCAGTCAATATTCCAATAATCCTTATTCCTAAACCCACGTCATGCTCTTAAAAGGAGCCGAACGACAGCGTAGAGATTCAAACTTCACCTTGTTCACCAACACCAAAAATAACTAATCCTACTTATTCACTTCTTATACAATCAATCTACCGCAACACACACATATTAGTGAAGAGATACATAACATATATGACGCAGTACTCTGTGTTTAAAGCAAGTATGACCTTCACCGAGATCCCTCTCTACTTACAGAAATCCATACAACTTCTCTCTTACTAAGCATTTCTCCACTTTCTCCCCCCACCCCCACAAACCATGCCTGTTCTTATTATTACTCACTCCCTTTTATATGATCACCTATCCAAAACCCCCCCACATTTTTTTCCCAGGGGAGTGGGGGTTTTCCCCCCCCACAAAAAAAATACCCCCAAACTAAAAAAATTCAATTGAAAGCTCCCACTCACCCAGTCGAAAACATCATTCAAATTATCCCAAAAAAAAAATCGTACTCTCTTCAACGTTATCCTCAGTCACATGGACCATACGTCACAACTCACAACACATTACCTTGACCTTTTCAAACTTTAAATGTAACTCATTCAGAAATTCTAAATTGGACTCACTACACAATCAAAGTCTACCATAGCTTGATACCACAGGTCACTCATCAAAATTGCAACTCCTTCTCCCCTCTCTCATTCTCTTCCACACCAGCACGCACACATTTCACATTACACCACTCAATTTTACCTTTTCCTTTCATCTTTGTTTTCAGTCACACAGCGAGCAAATAAATTTGCCCTTTCTAAACATCCATCACCTCTCTCTCTTCTCCTCAACATTTATTCCTCTGACATTCCAGTACCCATACGATTCATTACATTTCGCCGAAAGTTAGAAGGTCCCTTACGGCGTTCACGACCATCTCCGAGGCACTGCTCTTATTGCATTCTAAATTAAGGTTGTAATGGGCAGCCAACCAACTACCACCGCCCCTTAGGCGACTTCTACGGACACGCAAGGACATATATTTATATATAAATATAATGTGTATATATATACTACATACTCACGATAATTTTATACCTATATATCGTTATTAATAATATAAATATATACCATACCTATATATATATATATATATATATTATATTATATTAATAATAATAATAATAATAATAATAATCAGAATCAAGAATATGTTATTCAAATAAGGATAAAGATTACGTTATTTACAATTACAATATTTAAACAATTTAGTTATTGCATAGAAAGTATAAATATATAAAACACCAAATAATAATGTCCCTAGTATCTGAAATAGGGTAATCTACTAATTTGCAACTATCTAATGGTCAGTTCCTTTGAGACCTCCAAAATTATGGTTAATAACAATAGTATAAAAATGTTATAATGATAAACAATAATAATAATAATAAAATAATAATATAAATAATAATTAATAATAATAATATAATAATAATAATTCATTATATTAGAAATAGAATAAATGTCAGTACTAATAGGGTATAATAATGAATAATCATATAATAATAATATATAATAATAATAATATGCAATTGTTAATAATTAATAATAATAATAATAATAATATAATAATAATAGAGTCAATAGATGAATAACAACAATATCAATAGCAATAATAATAATGTTAAGAATATTAATATCATAATGATAAAATAATAAAAGCCAAGTTAATAATAAAAAACAATTACGACCAAATACAACAATATTATCGTAACAAGGTCACACTTATAATCGGAGTAATTACAAGACTAAATTTTAAAGTGTAATTTCCTAATATAATTATAATAGCTACAATTATGCTTACAACAATTAAATAATCAATAATGTAGAAGTAATAATAATAAGTAAGTATAATATAATAATAACTAGTAATAATAATTACGATAAAATAATAATAATAATAATAATAATAATAATAATAATAATATAATAATAATAATAAATGATTGGGGAATGGAGTCGTATCCAATATTGATAATGTGAAGTGATAATAATAATAATAATAATAATAATAATAATAATAATATATTAATAATAATAATAATAATAATAAAATAGTAATAATAATAATAATAATAATAATAATAATAATAATAATACCATATAATAATAATAATGATGATAGTAATGATAATAAAATAATAATAATAATAATAATAATAATAATAAAATTAATAATAATAATAATAATAATAATAATAATAATATAATAATAATAATTAATATACAAATAATAATAATAATAATAATAATAATAATAATAATAATTAATAATAATAATGAATAATAATAACAACAAACCAACAACAAACACAACAACAACAAAAACAAACAACACACAACAACAACAACAACAACATAATAATAATTAATAATAATAATAATAATCAATAATAATAATAAAATAATAATAATAATAATATAATAGTAATTAATATATGTTTCCTCGCTTTTTACGTAAGTTCATCTCTGAGTTAGTTTATTTATTAATATTTTATTTTAGGATAATACGTTTTAATTTTTTAGTAAAGATTTGGTAGAGTTTTCGGTTTTGAAGCTAGTGCATTGATTTTTTAAGTTTAGCTGCTTTGTAGCTGACGCTTTTGAGTGGCTTTTTTTAGTCTACAGAAGGGAGGGTATTGTAAGTATTATTCTTAGGTTTTATTTTGTGAATATTGCAGGGAGCGCCTTCCTTGGTTTGAGTAATTTGCTAGCAAGAGTCACATACATGTTGATTGATAATTATGCATCTCTTCTCAGGAGTGATATATTTTGGCAAGTCTTTAAACTGCAGATCTATATAAAGACTTTTGAATACTGGTGTTGTGCATGTTGCTCGCTCAAGTCTCTTGTATTGCTAATGAGCGAATAAATCGCTTCTGTGTTACTATAACAGGGGGAATTACTGAGTTACTTCGTGGTACCGTAGTTAGGAAGACAGTAAAGTAAGTGAGGGTTTATTAGTGAAATAGTATAATTTCCTAAGAATGGAAAGTGGCTTTACAAAAATTTCTTAATTTAAGCAATAAGTATATACATGTTATCTTGACAGTCTTGCTAAACTAGTTGTAATATGTTCCTTTACATGTCAGTTATCATCGATTGTTAATCCAAGTATTTTTAGCATTTGCAGCCCTATCAATTCTACATTGTTAATATTAATATTTAAATCGTTATTGCATGAGGTGGTTTCTTTCTAAAAAATTATGTTACCTTGTCAAATGTTCGAGTATTATTTTCATTTAGCATTCATTTATTTTGTAATGTGATATTTCTTTTTTTTATTTTACATATCTAGGCATTTTTGTCAATATTTTATTATAAAGGATTATGGTTTCGTCAGCACAAGAGGACTGAAAAAAAAGCGTCTTATGCGCGTTGAACAGATCATTTGATATATAATAGAAAATTAAGAATGGTGTCCAAGAATTTGAGCCCTGGGGTACGCCTGTTGATGTTTGAAGTGTGGCTAAATTAGTTTCATTTAGTTTTACTATTGAGATCTCTCCTTTAAGGAGCTTTTAAAAAATTGTAAGTTTGTCCCTTCAAAACCCATTTTGTTCATTTTACATAAATAGTATATCATGAACATCATGTCCAAAGCTCTCTTGTGAACTGCTAATATAATAGCAGGGAATGGTCTTATTTTTCTATTATTCATAGTACAGTAATTTTCTCCTGGTTTCAGCAAATCGAGGGTCCATCAGCAGTTGAAATCCTCCTTTTCTAAATCCCACAATTGTTGTTAATAATTAAGAATATCTATAGGATATAAATATTCTGTTAACTGATTGAAACTAATTTCTCAAATATCTAATCGTGGTTGTGATAGCTATTGGTCTAAGTTTTGCTAGGCAAAGGTGTCTTTTTTTAGGTATAGGAATCACTTTTGCTGTCATTGGAATATTATTGGGAAGAATATACCTGCTCAAAAATGATCGTTCATATGAACAAGTTGTTGTTTAGGAAGGCGCTGGCTATTTATGTCGGCAGCGAGTCCTTTTGGAGGATGTGATTGGGATTAGAATGGGATATCACAGTTTTTGTTTTTGTAATCCGAGCTGATAATAATATATTTACCTCCGTGGGATTACAGTTGAGATGCGGTTAAATAAGAGAGAAAAATGTGAGACATACACCCAGTCTGGGAAAAAGTTATATAGGAGTGATGTTAGACTAGAGGGCTTGTCTCTCAAGATTGCCTTACCGACGTTAGCGAAGATTCGTTTTAGTCCGTCTGCGATCTTATTAATTGGATACTGTTTTGTTTAACTGATCCGTTTAAATCAGTTCTTATATTTACATGTGAGTTTTTTTTTTTGTTTCTTTGATAAATTTATTGATTAAACCCCAGTGGCCTTCGAGTCTTTGTTTGCAATCCTGGAATTGTTAGATTAGTGTTTCTCTTTGCTTTCTTAAGAACTAGCCTTTAATTGTTTATCATATGTGTTATACACTTGAAGGGTATAATTTTGTTTTAAAGTTGGGTCGTAGGGTTTATGTTTTTGGTGTGATAGAGTATTGATAGAAAAGCCTAGAATGTTAGGCCATGTGGATTTTTGAATTTCTTTTAGCTACCAATTTTTTCGTGATTTAATAGGGTGATATTCGTCAGTAGCATTTATTTAATAATAATATATAATATAATAATAATAATAATAATAATAATAATTAATAATAATAATATAATAGCGTTCAAGATGAAAGATGGAGCAAATCTTATTGAGGGTGTGTTTAGTACGAGAGGAATTGATTATAATGAAGAATGAATCTCATTAGCTGTGTGGTGTAAAGAGCGTAAAATTAGACAAAAACGCTCGTATATAAGAGAATGGTTTGTGATTCAGATGGGAAGATAGTCATTCAGTTCCTGAAACACAACATACACATAGCAATGATCTAAGAAGCCTGCCTGCCTGAAAATTACCCAAAACTAAAATTTTATCGATATGACACAATCGACTCACCTCAAACCCCAAAAAATCACTCTCTGCTAATTCTCATACACAATTCCCATCCCTACATTTAAACGCCACCCCACACTCTACAACACTACTAAATGACATGACTACAAAACTACAATCTTTCACAATAATGATAAACAAAAAACTACACAACCTAATAAACATCTCCATTCCTCACCACACTGCCCCAAAAGCTATAAACCAAATCTTTCACACTTCTCGAACCTACCAAATCTAATTAATGGAAGGTGACCCGGCAGACGGACCCATCCACCATCATGGTAATATCACGCCAAGGTGTGCCGACCTTCAGAGGACACCATATCATATCAACCTGAAAATTTAAACAGTCTCAACAACCCAAATTACCATACCAGAATTTCCCCCCCCCCCCTCCAAACTATCAAACCTTACCCTTAGGGTTGTGAAAAAAACGTTTTTTTTTTATTTTTTTTTTTTTTTTTTTTAAATTTTTTTTTTTTTTTTTTTTTTTTTTTAAATTAGCTACCTCTTTTTATGTATATTAAAGATGTTTTAAATTATACAGTAGTACCAATACCCCTTCTAGGCCTAAATATTGACTATTAATATGAATTTTATATATACAGTGTTCTATATACATTATAATAATATATATTATATATTATTAGTGTACTCGAAAACGTCCACCTCTGAGGTATATATATATATATATATATTATATTAATATATTATAGGTATATTATATATATACTTATATTATTTATTATAGTATATATATTATATTATTATATATTATAATTATATATATATAAGCTATATTTATACGATCAAAAAGAGGATGGGGTATAAAGGTGTCTTTGGGGTAGCAGGAGAAAATGAGAAGGTAGGAAGGTGAGATTTCTGTGAGGGGAGAGGTATGTGTGAGTAAGTAATACTTTTCTTTAAACACAAGATGTATCCATAAGTAATATCATAGAGAAGTTTGGTGTAGCTAGATAGGGATGGTTATAATAGTTCGAAGTGAAAAAGTATGAGATATAATTGTATATTTACGGGTGTTAGTTATGTAGTTTGAAAGTAAAGTGAGATGTATTGAGTTAATGTACTTGAGTAATGTTAATCATGATAGGGATTATTTAGAGGAATGGGGTATAATTAATTCGGATATATTATATAATATGATTATAAATATTACGTTATATCTATTATGTATATGTTCTCATATGTAATATATAACGTTATGTTGGGACTGTGGATATATATATGAGACAGGAATAGGTGATACGGAAGAAGTGTAGTGATATAAAATATAATATTGAGATAATTATTAAGTGAAATCAAAAGTAGTTATTATATAGTGATATGTACTCCTTTTGTAGAATTCAGACTCGCAAGTAAATCAGTGTATTTGAATGTGATAAAAGTTTAAACTGAAATAAATCTGTATGCAAATGAATAGATTTAGCAATTTGGTTAGACAAGTTCTTGTCAAAGAAGTTATATTGGGATGTGCTATAAGTTGGTAAAGAAATGATATAACAGTGAGTGGTTGTGAGATAGAAGACGGTATGTATTCAAAGCGGTTAAAGTAAATATAAAGTAGCCTAGCTATGGTTGAATGTAGGCGTTAAAATTCAAATTTGATGAAGTTTCTAAAGATAGAATAGATATAAGATTACTCACTCTCACATAAATAAATAAGGAGGAAAATATAAAATGTATGCCTAAATATAGATTTATGATCCATATAGTTACAAGCACTGATAATGAGGTGGAAGGATGATAATGTTTTGGTAAGTATATCTATGGTATTTGTTGATATGATGGGTGACAATTGTCTATAAGTCTGTACATTGCTATTAGACTCTTCATTTGTTGCAAGGAGTAAAATGGCGGAAAGGTTAAGAATTATAAATGAAGGGAACCATGTCTGTAGTAATAATGAATAGGATTGGTTGTGATTTTGTTATAACCTGGATGAAATGGGATGTGAGGAGTGTGAAAGAACACTTTGAAAATCTGTATAATATTGCAAGTAAATTATGAGTAGAGCGATATGGAGGTAGCTCGATCGTGTTAAGAAAGATTTGATTATGTAGTGAGCATGAAAAGCAATTGGCTATAGATGTGCTAATATTTATAGGTGATGAGATGTTAGGTTATACGAATTTTCTTTTTTAGTTGCCACTTACCTATGAGTATGTGTGTACAAAACACCCGTAATATAAAAGCGAATTATTTCAATGAATCGTGAGAGGATCTTGCAGGTTATAGGTGACAACCCAATTTACCTGGTGAAATGATCAAGAACTGAACAAGGCTCTATAGGATGTCGATGATGATATCTTGACAAAGTTTCTGTGATGTATAATAGGCTGCTCTAATAGTGGTATGCTAGGCCATATATGATCTCTCCCAAGAATAGAGCTTTGGAAATGTAGAACGATGTGAGGTACCGTCTATCAAATGTTAGTAATTGATTTACCTTTCAATCATTGTAACAGGCAGTGGAGATTTAAAGGGACTGTAGAAACTTATAGGGTATTATTAGTTTATTGAGTGCTGCTAGAGAGAAATATATGCTTGGTTTATATTTTGAGTTACAATAGAGACTGTGTATCGCGCAAGTTATTTAGGCTGACTAGAGTAATAAGGACACTGATGGTATGTGTGAAGCAACAAGGTCTTTATGGCTAATTAGTGTTAATTTGGTAGTGTTGGATGCGTGCGCGAGTTTAAATCTTTACCGATTTGAAAGCAATTGGTAGAGAAATGACAGTATTATTAAAATTATATAGCGATTTTCATTAGCAGGAATGAAAATAGCTCGGTTATTTAGAGTATTATAACTAGATATAATTGTTCGAAAAGATTATGTGGGGTGTTATAGTCGATCTAGATTGAGTGTGTATAATTTTAGGAAAGGTCGTTATAGTGACAGGTTTCAAGTCTATGATAAGATATATATGTTATATAGAGTTGATATGAAAGCTCTGGAAATGTGAACATCTAATATACAGCAATATGTTATGACGAAGTTGCGAGGCGTGTGTTTGTTTCTGCTAAAGAATAATGTGGTGGTCAAAGATTAGAGTGTTAGTTGATGCTCAATTAACTAGGTGTAGTGAGCATTGCCGTTCAAATAGTTAGTATTACTGTACTATACATTCGCTTATTCAAATTATATGCTATATGGATTGATTATATTTGTTGGGGTTATTATAAAATCGGATTGTATTATGACAGAGGTCCGTGACAGAAGAGAGTGAGTCAGGATATGTTTTAGTAAAGAATGCAATGAGAATGGAGGTAGCGGAGTGGTGACTAGGTATCAGAAACACCAAACCATAAATATTATATTTGCTGTTAAATGACTTTGAGTGTTGATTGTGTTGCGAATTCTGATATGACGTGTTAGAGAAGTTGGATAGAGAGATATATAAAAAAAAGAACAAAGTGGTGTGTAAAACGAGAATTGGGGTTTTGTTGTTAACATGCGAGATGGTAGAGCCGCCGAAAGATATGAATGTTTATAGGTGTATTTCAAAAGGAGATGTGCAAAAGTTGTGGTTATTAATGTTAGATAGTGGGAGCAGCTGGTAAACAAAGTGTCTATGAGTTTAAATTTATTATTAGTAGTATATATGAATTTTGAGATGAGAGCGGTAACGTATGCCTATAGTATGCATGATAGTTTTAGTAGGAAAAGTATTATAAGTTTGAATGGGTCATGGTGAAGTGTGCTTCAGTGCAATTAAATTGTGGGTGTAATAATGTAAAGGAACTAAGTTCTTTATAGTATGACCCTAGGGTTCTTACATGTTCTATATTAGTTTATACCTGTGTTATTTGTTATGATAGTGAGTGACGTATTTAGGTCTGGTATAATAAGAGAGATATAGATCTAAACAGGTCTCACGAATAGTCAGATTCGAGGCATGAGACATCTGTAGGGCTATGCATAGGTTGTTGGTAGAAGAATTTGAATTAAAAATGTAAGTTCTAATAAGAATGATGGAAATATTATGAAACGTTTGTGGGATAAGGTGTGAAAAAAAGGGGTTATAAGTATCAGTTTATAGATTAATGATAAGAAATTATATGTGGTAATGGTAAATTGGTCATGTGGAATTAAATAGGACATATGTAAATAAAATGTCTATGATAGTCAAGGTTTCTTATAAATAGCAAGATGCTAAATAGTGGCGAGTAATAATAAACTATATAATATTTATATTTACTGCCCATTAGGGCTTCGAGCCGACGGGGAACAGATGGGGGGATCGTTTTGTGACACATTTAACCGTAGCTCGCGCATGGGGGAGATACGGAAGAAAAGGTTGGAGGGTTAGAACCGCTCCACCGATAATAACACTAAGAAGTGTGCGCTGAAGGGATTCGGAAAGAAATGGATCGCTCCTCTGGGCGGAGGAGGGCGGAGAAAAATAAGTCCTTGAGCCTCTATTAATCAAGATTCGCACATGGTGAGCCGGTGTTTAGATCCACGGACGTCGCGCTAGTCCGTTTTTGGCGGCGCGCACGCTGGTCTATATACGTGGACATCAACCTTTTACAGCTGACCAGGGTATCCCAATTTATCATCATAGTGTATGTTTTCTACGAACTCTTTTTTCTTCATAACTAAGTGAATGCGTACCTAAGTAGGGCTCCAGATTTGTGAGCGGTGAGGATAGCAACACGAAATCATTACTAAATAAATGGGATAACAAGAGGGCAGGAAAGCGAGGAATAACCGACCCACGATGAGCAGAGTCTGAGGCTAGGGCTTTGCTGTGCTCCTTCTCTCAGTGACTTTCTCCTCGTGAGCTGCTGGTATATATCTGTGTAAAGGGTGAGGTAAGTCAGTTCCGTTTACGCTCTCACCACCCAGTCTCTGGGGAGGAGAAAAGGGCGTTCTCCGATGAAGACCACTACGCTCTACTTATATAGGTATTGTATATTTTATTTGCTCGCGGTTAGGTGATTCCCTCTCTGGCTCTCCCCTACGTAGTATTAGGATATGATGTAGAAAATCGTTCTCATATTATTAATCATCACCCTCTACCAATCTATAATCTACCGCGGATTATATCCGGCTCTCATTACGTAACTCACTTTAATTTGAACTCACTATAAGTGAATTAATATATTATAAGTATACCTCCTAATATTAATATTATATATATTAAGGTTATATTATTAACACTAGTAGTTACCTATTATAATATTTTATATATTATATTCTCATCATATTAATTAATCATGAATCATTAGGTGAAATGTTAAATATTATTAATGCCAAGTAGCACTATAAATACTATTGATTAACGTACTAAACTCTACTTAAGTATTATAATAGTATATTTATATGAATACTCTTTTAATTTACGGATATATATCTGAGTATATATCAATGTCCATCACTCGGTTAAAATGCGTCGGCACAATACTCAGCTCCTCTCGAAAATATAACTATACAGAGACTCTATGAGCAAGCATATGATATAAGTTGTAATTTAAAAAATTCGAAAAAACTCAAAATTAAAAACAACGAAAAAAGATTCTAGGCAACTAAATTTCCCTTATGGATCTTTTTAAAAATACCTACGAATAATCGGTTTTATTATTCCAAATACCCTTAATACTTACTATCCTGCGGACCTTAACTTCATGCTCACCTAACCTTACAACACAACT
Organism: Trachelipus rathkii; assembly: GCA_015478945.1. Lineage (NCBI taxonomy): Eukaryota > Metazoa > Arthropoda > Malacostraca > Isopoda > Trachelipodidae > Trachelipus > Trachelipus rathkii. Next base: position 9,061 of record JABUQX010134613.1, on the reverse strand, counting down.
ACTGTTGTGTCAGCTCACACTAGACTGATTTATAACTCACTAACACATTCAACTCCACCTTATCATCATTAAATATTCAAATACTCCCTAAATAATAAACATCTACTTCCCACTCAACAGGAAAACGATTACCATCAATTATATCTATATCAAAGCCACCTGTGGATAAATTCACGAATCACTTAGGAAAACAATACTTATTCACTCCCTTAAATTATCACAACCACTTACTAGACTACCCTCTTAACAGAAGCGATCCAAAATCTAACCACTATTTCAATTTGCAATAATGCTGACAAACACAAAAATATCCCAAAGTAATAACCTTTAAAAATTACAAATCTAACACTAACCTCATCATTGATATTGAATTACTCTATTATTACAAATTACACGTAATTTCACAAAGATAACACATTCGAGCGCTCAATACACAACAATCTTTACATATACACGTTATATACAATACCCTAAACACCCAACATATATAAAACCTAACGAAGAAAAATGTTCTTCGTGGGAAACTAAATTCTGAAAAAATCCTCTATCTCCCAATACTCAAGATTGGTCTCTCCCAAATCACTATAACATCGTCTCACACAGATGTTCCGAGAATAACCATCGAAAAAGATGAAAAAGTAAAAGCCTAAAATGAGCTTAAAACTAAACAACCTATTTATCGCCTAGAAATATCCAACATCAAAAATACAAACTGAATACTAATATCCTCATTTCGTGCGTAAGGTACAGTACCCTCCGAACAAAAACAAACACAATATGCGTAATAGAAATACATGCACAATTACCACAAAGTCCAGTTTCAAAAATTTATTACTCGCCGATACTCTCTTCTCAAGTAATTATACAATAAAAATAAACACTAAAAACTATAAATTTCCGAGTTAAAATATAATCTCTCAGAAATCTGACTGAAAAAATTACACATTAATCAAAAATTCAATTTCTATTTTAAACCACAAATTTCTCGCGCGAGTAAAATCTAGCCACAATGGTTTAGAATTACTTTGTACTAGTACAAATCATCATCATGAACTGTAGATAAACTATATGCTTAATAACGTAGGATGAGCAAATAGTAGAGGTGAACTCTCCTTTCGGCTATATGTAACTATTAATCCATTCCAGAAAAAGATGGCTGAACCAGTATAACGAGTGTTAGTTTCCGTTCTAGACATATATACGATTCATTCTCACCGCGAACTAATTACATATTAATTCTCTAAATAAAGAATTTAATCTAGTCTCAGGTGTTAGCTGAAAAATATATTTACTACTCTCCTCAATGTACAACCCCATAATGATATCGATAAGGAACCATAACACGATTAACATTGTCTATATGAAGGAATACATCGGACCAATAACTAATGAATTATCTAACCATCTATTACTTTCATAAGCGTAAAGCTATGGAGCGATCGTCTAAGGCTACCAAGGTGTGTCTCATACTATAAACGTGAATTAATACTAGATGAGAATAGTCCCCATATCTTTATCGTGTGATGATAAATTTTGGAACTCACTCTATTCTGTGACACTCATAAAATTCCGCTATAGATGTAATAAATATTAAAGTGTGAGTTTTATCAGAGTGAATATGACTTCTAGTATTCTTATTGGTTATAACTGTTCTCTCTCTCAGAGGTCACGTGGTGTATTTATGTGGTTGGTATCGTATAGGTCAACTTCTTGTATATATTAATTGAGAAGCAACTAACATATTTACATCAACTTGCTTTTCTAACGCTTAACGACCTCGGAAATAAAAGGGCATCAAATAGAATTAGTTTGTCTTACGTTATAGGAGATCACTATAAAGTAAGGCAGGATTTGATCCACACTAATCATTCAGTCAATTTATGTTACTGTTAGTATTATTTACAGCGCACAAATTAGAGTTCCTTAGATGAGCGACTAGAATCTTGTTATTTATAGCGTAATAACGCCGTATATTAATTCTGTTTTTGTTAATGTGTCTTATACTATGGATGATTGATGACACTATAACTCTCAGTTGTTGAAAGTGTCATGGATTCACAGGTGTTCAGGCACTGGTATTATGATTGTTATTGACATTTTATTCTATCCTTTTGATCTCCCTGAACATTCCCTGCCAAATCCGTCATCTTAAATTGTATCTACACTCCCTATGGTATCACAGCGTGTCGTTTTATTTTGGCATATAAAATGATCTATTAATCCTCATTGATTGCACCTATTTACTCAGCTTTCATACATTAAAATTATTGAAATTTACTTTAGAAACTGTTCTCCATCAGGAATGAATTTAAAAAAATATTTTATATTTTTTTAGTATAATCAGCCTATACCGTTCCCCATATGCAAGATCCAAAACACTAACTCCTTTTTATTTTTTTTCCAAAAGTAAACTGTTTTATTATAATAACAAAAGGATAATAATTATTAAATAGCTATACATATATGGGACTATAGTGATACCTAACGTCCACCTCTCGATCACATAAAGTTCTATTAATGGGAGATTTAGGTGTTAACTTTTCTATCTCAAGCATCGAATTTTTGATTTTATAAAGCGTCATTCTTCTGTCCAAAGCTTTCAGTTTTAACCTCTTTCTCTGCTCTTCAAGTTTTATTGATCTGTATGTAAATGCCAGCTTCAACCTTTTATAATATATATTCTTACTTCTTGGTTCTGTTTTGACTCTTTGCGATGTTCTTGATGGCTGCTGTTGGCAGCTCACCCATTGGCAGCTTTAAATCTTGAAGTAGATTAGGAAATTTTTTGTTCTGTTTTTTGAGGATCTTTATAGGCGCACCCAGCTCTGGAAATCAGACTATGTTCTTTCAGATTCTCCACTAAAATGCTTAATTTATATAAAAAACCACTGTCGCATTTCCATGCAAAAATATCTATCAGTCCTAAATTAATAATTTGCCACAATTCCACATAACATTTGATTCCCAGGTACTATAGAAATAAAAAACTAATCAATTCTTGGAAAGACAATCACCATCCAAAAATATTTGAATTTTTATTTATTTAAGGTAGAATAGCTTCACTGCAAAGTAGAGTTTTGATAAAGACAAAATATTAGAAAACAGTTGTTAAAGAAAATAGAATACACATAATAATACACTATAATAAATAACATATACTTAGAGAACACCAATATATAAATATATAGAAGAGCATACTAAGCACATATCATGGACATTTTATAAGTTACTGAAGAGGAGAGAATGGAAACAGAAGATAATAATAATAAAGAGGGATTTACAATGCATCAACAACCACAATTTAAATGAGCCACTATAAGATATAACAGATCAGAATGTATACATAACATCATATAAGACCGATAGCTAGATGATAATGAATAAATATAAAGACTTGGTATATAATATAATAAGGAACATCTCAGATGTACATTTACAATACTCTAGAGATATAATCTTGCAAATTAGAGTATGATATATGAGATTAGATGGAATGGCATAATTTCTCAGTCACACACGTTTCACTATAATATTGTATATATTTAGACAACATAACGAATGTTCAATGATGGTAAGGTTCCTGACTATGATATTATAGTTTTTGCTACACCCAAATTTAGCTTACCGTCCATTTTACTGAAGAAGATACAATTCGGTAGTAAGTGAGACACTGAAAATAACCACATGTGTAAGATATGATTATAAAGTTCTTATATAACTGTCAATGACAGATCTATGCACATATGAGTAACTATCAAGGTACCTTTAACCCAACCACACTAAAGTAACTAGAAAGCAGTGAAATAGATGGTTCAGTATTGACGTTCCAACCACTGCGATCAAGTTAAAGTAATTTTTATATATCGTTTATAGTTTTTACTAAAGAAAATATAGCTTACCGTCCATTTTACTGTGCTCTGACAACTGCACAAAAATCCAAAATCGTCAAACCTCAAAAAAAAATAAAAAATACAAAAAAATCACCTCAAAAGTATAAATCCCTAAAAAGAAAATAGATTAAGTCATAAGGTCATACAGATATAACATTTCACTAAACAAACACATTCCAATACACGCAATCATCTGATCCAATCAAAACGCCGAACTATGAACAACACATCTACGTACTGCAATGGTGACGAGTCTTTTATTTTGTGTCTTTAGATTGACATTTTTCGAAAATTTATTTTAATGATTTCTCAGAAAGTGTTTCATAAACTCTCAACTAGATCTCTGTAAAAGTATATCAACTTCGGTTTATGGAAATATACATAACATACATTATATTGCAGTTATGAAAGTAAATTCTTGAAGCTTTTAATCATGTCAAGGCCTAACTTTTAATTACTTTGCCATATGGAATTTTTATTTTAATTGCACTCTTAAAATTATATGGGTAATTGTTAAGTGAAATACAGCTGCTGGGATTTTGTCCTAATTGAAGTTATACAATCACAAGGTTTTCTAATGAACCCAAAACAATACTGAAGGTTGGAAAGCAAATTTAGTAGTCTGTAAAATATAGACCTACGTTGCTGTGCAAATTGGTCGGGACAAACAGTATAATAGTGCAACAAAATCACTACAAAATTAATTTATTTACCATATTTCATTAATTGAAATGGTGTCTTTCATATAATGCCTGCTCTCCTCTCTTAGCCAAGCTCCCTTTCAATGTGATATTTGTCTTTGTCTTTAGGTTCATGACACTAATTATTATACTAATACCATTTCTTGGGTGTGGACTTTTTTTCTTATGACTAGACCTAGACTTTTCATCAAGGTTGTTGAGTTGCTAGTTTTAAAGTAGAGTTTGAGTCAGTTTTTCCAATGAGTGAAGCTGCTGTGGGATTTTTTTTTAACCAAAGTTAAGGTTAGAACCTTAGTTATTCAGTTTTAAGCAAGGAAAATTTGCGTTCTTGTTTCCTTTACAAATATACACATTTCTTACATTATAGAAATCAATCCAAAATATTCTGAAATGGATTAGAGCAAGCCTAATATAGCGTGGAATAACAAATTTATTGAAAAATTAAAAAAATATATATATAATGTTACAAATAGTCTATATATATAGCTATAGCTTATGAAATTATTATGCCATTCTTCCTTGCATTAGGGATGGAGTTTTATTTTGATTATCAATACATTGATAATATATATATATATATATATATATATATATATATATATATATATATATATATATATATATATATATATATATATATATATATATATATATATATATATGTATTTTTTTTTTATAATCATTTTTTTACGATTATTAATAATTTAAAATATATATATATATATATATACCGTCAACCGGGGCAATTTCAGAAAAAAATTGGCCTTTTTTTTGTTTTTAAGTAACTGTAACTTAAAAACTATAACACTTACAGAAATTTGTTCTAGATATGATAATAAAATATGGGCATTTGGAATCATCTAATGTAAAGAAATTAAAAATAAAAATAATAACTATTTTTAAAATTTCAAAAAAAGGAAAAATTTTTTTTGAGACAATTTAGATGGCTATTAAGGATTAAATTTTACCCATTTTGGGTTGACACTAGCTGAAATGAGCTTCCCTGACGTGTTAGTAGTAAGTAAGAATGATAAATTAGCTGCATTGCCAGATTTAGCTGATTTTTTGTTAAATCTGCCACCCTTAGCAATTTTTAGCTACTTAGTTTTTGTTGTTGTCAGGTATGTTTATATGGGCTCATGCCTCCCAGTAGTTTACGTGGTTACTGAGTCAATTGGCCACCCCAGTCATGGGTGGGGGATGGAATGGAAATCTGAAATTGCCCCGGTTCATAAATGCAAATAACTTTTTAATGAAATGTGCTATCAATATGTATTTATATGTATACAGCTTAAAACCTGTACTATCAAAAATGATCACTTACAATTTTTTTTAAATTTTTTTGTACACAGATCTTATAAAAAGCAAAATTAAAAATTTATATATAAAACTTTTTTTGTTTACTGCACCTGTTAGTCTGCTGCATATCAAATTAATTTTTAGTTTTTTTTTTTTGAAAAGACTATCGGCTTTCGATATTAAGCCAGATTTCTGAAATTATCCCGTTGACGGTATATATATATAAGAGTATATAGAGAGAGATATATATATATAGCATATATATATATATATATATATATATATATATATATATATATATATATATATATATATAGGTAAATGTGTATGAATATGTGTCGCACTACGAAAAACGATACTAATCATTTTGAAAATATACGAATCATTTTGAAAAAAATTTTTTTAAATATAATGGAAAAAAATAAAAGAATTGATATATATATTTTTTTCATCACACTAAGCGTACAAAAATTAGGCTATATGGCAATTTATTTCCTTTAAATTTGACTTGTAACTAAAGCCTGTGTAAAGCATAATTAAAAGTTAATAGTCTAAAATGAAATTTGAATTTTATATAGTCGCTTCTTATACTTTTCTATTTCACTTTGTTTTAAATGTCCTTAACAAATTATCACTTACTTTGTATGTAAGACAAGTTTTTTTATTCATTCCAATTGTTTCCATTTTCCCTTTAAGATATTTATTATCTTTCGTAGCAAGTATGTTCTTTTTGAGCGGTTTCTCTGGTTTCAAGCAACTTTGATTTAAATTTACCTGCAATAATTATCGCCAAATGCTGTGTCATTGATGTTGTATCAGATTTGGTCCTAGCATGGGTTTTTAGCACAAAAAGTTCCTAAATAGTTACTTTTTCTTTATTGGAAAAATATAATGCTTCAAATATCTTATGGTATCAATATTTAAAAGCCACAACTCATATCTCAAAACCAAATAGCTGCTATGGGGAAAGGAATACATTGCTGGAATGCTGGTCCAATTTGCGCGGAAAATAAAATAAAAATAAATTTTTTTTTAAAAATATATCTCTAAACTACAATAGCTACAAAGGAAATGAATACATTTTTGGAATCCTATAAAATTTAGATAGGAAATGTAAAAAATAAAAAATAAAAAATATTATTGTTAATAATATATAATATGGATTAGAGAGCCTATTTAGACCTTTTATTATTACTCGTTAAAATAAATAGACTTTCTATTAAATTTTTGCTTTTTTTTTTTTACTAAAGAATACCTCAAGGGTATGCGACCGATGGTAGGAGAGTTTTGGTCTGGTCTTCCGGGAATCCACGGGCAGGACCACCTCTTCTCTCCGGGAAAGTGCCTCGAACCCCGCTTCTTTGTATTTAGGTGTCGCGGGGTTCCTCCGCCTCCTTATGGGGTATGAAAAATCACCCCCCCTGTGTTCCTTCTCGCTGGCCGGCTCGAGCCCCCACATTGTCGCAAGTGTTACCTTTATTAAATAATATATATATATATATATATATATATATATATATATATATATATATATATATATATATATATATATATTTATATATATATATATATATTTATATATATATATATATATATTGTCCCTGTCTAAAAAATAGCCAATATTTATTTTATTTATTTATTATTATTTTTTTACATTCCTTAACTACAATTTTACAAGGATTCCAAAATGTATTCTTTTTCCTGAAGCTATTGTAGCTTTTGAGATATGATTTTTTTACAGTTTCCGCAAAATAAAATTTTGCTGTAGGATTCCAACAATGTATTCCTCTTTTCCCCTGTAGCTATTGTAGTTTTTGAGATATGGATCGATGATAGTTGTGGTTTTAAACCAAATATCACCATATATATATATATATATATATATATATATATATATATATATATATATATATATATATATATATATATAAATAATTATATATATATATATATATAAATATATATATATATATATACATATCAGTGAAGTTCATTTTTCAGAAATATTAATTCTTCTTTTTTTCGTGTTTTATTTTACAAAAAAAAGGGTAAAAAATTAAATTTCTCAAAATATTTAGTTCATTACTTTAACTTTCGTTGCGCGACATACGTTCTAGACTTCAACCATATATATATATATATATATATATATATATATATATATATATATATATATATATATATATATATATATATATATATATATATATATATATATATATATATATATATATATATATATATATGGTAATAGTCTGTTTTAGGGTAATCCTATCAGATATTGATATTTTAAAAAATATAATCAATTTTATAATATTGTCATCTGAGAGTTGCCATGTCATTTGAATTGCAGAATGTATTTGAATGCATGCAATCGATATTAAAAAAAAAAAAAGCAAAAATCTTATAATTTAGGTAAATATTTATGCAAAATATAAAAATTATTTTACTAGATTATTTTATATATATATATAATTTTTTTTTACTAATCAAATACCATAAGGTAAATTTTACAGCAGGCTGGCATACATGTATGGCAGATCACTTGCTTCTAATTATTATTTGGCGTAATTAATTGAAATAAAACTATCCCTAGGAAGTGAGACATAACAGAATGTATTTGAATGCATGCAATCGATATTAAAAAAAAAAAAAAAAAATCTTATAATTTAGGTACATATTTATGCATAAATATAAAAATTATTTTACTAGATTATTTTATATATATATATAATTTTTTTTTACTAATCAAATACCATAAGGTAAATTTTACAGCAGGCTGGCATACATGTATGGCAGATCACTTGCTTCTAATTATTATTTGGCGTAATTAATTGAAATAAAACTATCCCTAGGAAGTGAGACATAATTTCATGAGCTGTGTAGACTTTTTGTAACATTATAGCTACTTACTAATTTTTTTTTTTTTTTTTTATCAAATTTGGTGTTCCTTGTTATATTAGGCCTGCTCTAATCCATTTCAAAGTATTTTGTACTCATAGTTTTTATAATATATGAAATCTCTGTGATGTCAGTAAAGGTAACTTTCTCCAAAATTTGATTATTTAATCTTTCTAATTTTGATATTAATCCCCTCATCATAATAATGCTAATGCAGGTGTCATATGTGATACCGCATGTGTCACCAATGATACCTAGGGCTATTAGCTG
>JABUQX010134612.1:0-10000 GCA_015478945.1 Trachelipus rathkii | reverse complement strand
AGATATATTATTTATATATATTATATAATATATATTTTTTATATTATTATCATGTTTCTAATTAAATATCTAAAATATGAATAATATAGAAAGTTTATATTTTAATATATAGTATATATATATTATATATATATAGTAGTATAATATATATATATATAGGTATAATATACAAACAAATAACATAGCTATTCCATATGTTACACTTTTATACGAAAACCATCATTTTAACCCGTTGTATGCGATATTCTCTTGCATCGGACCATTTACATTACAGGGATGATCATGACTTCTAAGACGACGAGTTTACGACTACTATAATTTCTTTAGTGCATGGTCTGTCTGTCGTCGTGTGGGATTATGTCACGGAATGGGAATGCACCTTAAGTCCTAATTCACCTAATATCTCATCTCCTCTTCTATATAGTTCTAACACGCGGATTAGAAAATCAGATGCAATTAAATAGTCCAACATACAATAGCTGGCCTTTAGCTAATTGCATATATAATATATTATATATATAGTATATAATATAGTATATAATATATTAACGTAATAGAAGTATATATATATATATATATATATATATATATATATAATATATCTATATATATAATATTGCATAATAGATACGAGTACTGTGGTATATTTGTATATATGCTTGGTATATAATATATAATATATATATATATATATATTTATATAAATATATATATATATATATATATATATATATATATTATTAATATATATATATATATATTATATATTAATTATATATATATAATTATATAATATATATAATAATGATATTGTGCGTGTGTGTTTGTGTTAAGAACTTCATTTACGTTTGCGTAGATGACAGTACTACTCACATATAAAATAGTTTGCTCATATTAGAAGACATACTTCATGGAAAAGCTGGTATAAATAGCCGCAATCCTATGAATAAATAAGTTTAATTAGTTTACTGATAAATAAGATATTTTACGATGACTTATCCGTCCACCCGTCAGGTACTGTTTGCTTTATTATTTTATAAACTAATATATTTCTTCCATTTATGTTTCAAAAAAAAAATTAATTATTATTTATTTATGTTTTATTTATTCTTATTTTATAATTTTTATTCAATTTCTCAAACTGATTCATTATGAGTAATTATGAAATATAATATATTTTTTATAATAATATATATCTATAATAATAAATAATAGATAAAATAATTATAATAATAATGATAAAAATAATGATAAAATAATAATAAAAATAATAATATAATAATATAATAATAATAAGGTATAATAATAATATAATAATAAATAATAATATAATAATAATAATATCAATAATATAATAATAATATAATATTAATAATAAATAATAATAATAATAATAATATAATATAGATATGATAATAATAATAAATAATAAATAATGAATAATTACATATTATATAATAACAATAACATAACAACAATAACATAACAATAAGATAATGATAACAATAGTGATAATGATAATAAGAATAATAATAATAATTAATATAATAAAATAATAATAATAATAATAATAATAATATAATAATCAATAATAATCATAATAAATCATAATAATCAATAATAATCATAATAATCATAATAATCATAATAATCATAATAATCATAATAATAATAATAATAATAATAATAATAATAATAATAATAAATAAATAATAATAATAATAATAATAATAATAATAATAATAATAATAATAATAATAATAATAATAATAATAATAATAATAATAATAATAATAAATAATAAATAATAATAATAAATAATAAATAATAATAATAATAATAATAATAATAATAATATAATAAATAAAATAATATAATAATAATAATAATTAAGAAAAATAAACAAAAAACTGTAATTAACACTAAACCATTACTACTATTATACCAATAATAATAATTTTAGCAAATTTTTTTCCACACCTGTTCACACTACCTTGAAGAAAACCAATCAAGCTTCTCAAGGATCCTTTCTTACCAAACCTTCTTTTTTATTTCTTTCAAAATAAAAAAATGAATTTTTTTTTTTTTTTTTTTTTTTTTTTTTGAAGAAATTAGAGCAAAAACGAACATTATTCATTTTTTTCGGGTGAATTTTTTTTTTTTTTTTTAAGGAATGTTTGTTGTATCATTAAATTTTGTTTTGCGTGACTAGTTATGTAATAATATAAGAATTAAAAATAAATAATAATATTACAAACATAATAATAATCAATTGCATAATTATAATTTCAATAATAATAATAATAATAAAATAATAATAATAATAAAATAATAATAAATAATAATAATAATAATTAATAATAATAATCAAAATAATAATAAAATAGAATAATAATAATAATAATAATAATAATAATAATAATAATAATAATAATAATAATAATAATAATAATAATAATAATAATAATAATAATAATAATAATAATAATAATTAATACATATTATCATAAATAATCAATAATAATAATAATAGATAATAATAATGAATAATAATATTAGTATATTAATTTTAAAAATTAATATTAAAATTTATATTAATAATTCAATATTAATTTTAATAATTAATATTAATAATTAAGTAATAATAATAATATTCAATAATAATAATAATAATAGATACATAATAATAATAATAATAATAATATAATAATAAGTAATAATAACATAATAATAAATAAATAATAATCAAATAATAATAATAATAATAATAATAATACATAATAATAATAATGAATAATAATAAGAATAAGTAATAATAATAAATAATCAATAATAAATACATAATAATAATAATAATAATTAATAATAATAATTCTAATCAATAATAATAGATAATAATAAAAATAAACAATTTTCGTTTTCTATTTATATAATAAGATATGTCATTTTCTTTTTAGTAATAAAGAGTAACTATAATAATAATAATAATAATAATAATTAATAATAATAATAGATAAGAATAATTCAATAATAATAATAATAATAATGAATAATAATAAGAAGAAGTAACATAAATATTTTTTTTGTTAAAAATTAATTATCAAATAGTATAGAGCAACACAATAATTCTTTTATATAATATATAATATTTTAAAGGAACAACTAATATATAATAATATATATATAGTATATATACTATATACTATATATATTATATACATATATATATATATATATATATATAATATATAATATATATGATATATATTATATTGCTTTATTTTGCATATTTTCGCTCACTAACTGCCTCCTACTCAGTATATAGTATATATATATATATCTCATATATATACTATATATAACTCTATATACTACTATATAATCATAATATATATCAATTCACTACATACGCGGGCCCGCCGGCGCGGGCGCCCCCACACGCCCTGCTCGCGAGTGCCACATCGCGCACCCCTCGAGCCGCCGCCCCCACCACACCTCTAGGCAGATTGCTCGCACCAGCGCAGCGATGCCGGACCGACCTCGCCACCAGCCCCGCCCCGGACGCGGCATGCGTCCCACGGATACTGAATGCTTGCGCGTTCGCCGATCCGCACGCACCTGGCGTTGTGGCCGTGAAGAAGCAGCCCACGCGCCCGCGCCGGTGTGCGCGAGAGTCTGTGCTACGGAAGGGTGGGCGTGGCGAGGTTACTGGAGATCGCACGGCCCACTGGGCGGTGGCCATATATAATATACTATACTATACTATATTATATATATATACATATATATATATATATATATATACTAATATATTATATATATACATACTATATATATAACATATTATATCAATAATATATATATAATAATATATATAATATATATATATATATAGATATATATAATATATATATAGTATATATATATATATATTATCATATATATAACTTATATATATATATATATATAATTAATATCATATATATACATATATATATATATATATATATACTATACTATATTATTAATTAATATATTTATTATTTATTTACTCAATATATATATATTATATATATAATATATACTATATAAATATATATATATATAATATATAACTATATATACAGTATATATATACAGTATATATAATATATATATATATATACTATATATACTAATATATTAATATAATATATATAAATATAATATCATATATATATACTATAAATAATATATATATATATATATACTATATATATACTTTATTGGTACAGTGAAAACAACCCTCTATGCTTTGCACTAATTTCAAAAATACAAGAAAAATTTAAATATATATATATATAATATATACTTACTTATATATATATATCTATTAGTGATGGGACGATTATACTATACTTATTTAGTCTATATTAAATATATATATATATATATAATACATAATATATATATATTATATATAATACCTAACAATATATATATATAGCTCTATTATATTATCCATAAACCTTAACTTCTTGATTCTCTAAACAGCAAAGTAAGTGATAACTTCCTTCGTTAATATAGTATAGCTATTTTGAAGACTCATTAAACCTAATTCTATTAGTCTCCCATTTCCTATAAAAAGTATACTTTGAACCTTTTCAGAGCAGAGAAATATATTTCTGGAATAAGCGTATTGAGTGAGATAAATGCTAAAATCCTTAACAATCCAAATGCGACTGTTAAGATCAAATGCTCACTAATTGGTTTCAGAAATCATCAATAAGAATAGGAAATGTATTTGCTTTTATGTATTTTCATTTTACATTGATTATGACACACATCATTTTCATTTCTTTAGTAACAGAAAGCAGAAGGTTTCTGTTAATTAAGGAGTTGGTTGAAAATTTTTTGAAAATATTTCATCGATTTTTCCGCCAACCCCTTTCAAACAAATATAATATCAATATTATTAAGAGCAGTCGCTCTCACTAAAGCTGGAGACTGAAATGTAGTACATCTAATGGAGGATTGAAGAAAAGCATAGTTGAAGAAATAATTAAGCTTATAACAAATTTGCTCGTGATTATATATTTCAAAAGATTTGAGATTTTTGAAGAAAGTTTAATATCTTGATCTATCTGAGGTACTTCAAAAGCTTCAACAATTACTTTTTGAAACTTCTCTTAACTGTAACAATTCATCGTAACTTTCTACCTACCATGTCTCACACATTCGTGTTATTTGGTCTCCGGGAAAATTTTTCCTATTTTTTCTATTAAAAGTTAGGGTTCAGACACCATCAGGTCCCCCCGACTACGGCCTCACATATATTATATATATATATATAATATATATAATATAAATAATAATATTATAAAATGGAGTAATATATATTATAATATATATTATACTATATATAATATATATAATATATATATAAATCAAATACAATTAAGAATAACAATGCAGCGAAAGACAGTTATTGTGATGCGCACATAGAGGCAGCGCGGGCACACACCACACATTCACAAAGCAGCGACAACATACATCGATATATATATGTACCTATATATATATAAATACTATTATATATATAATATACTATATATATATACAAAATTTATATATTATCTTATGTATATATATATATAGCTATAGATATATATATATCTAGCATAATATATAAAATAAACTATATATTAGAACTGGCATATATGCTCGACACATATAATAAATTTAAAGAGCTAAAGTTAATATCGGGATATTTGAGACTGGTCTTTCTTTAAGCTCTAATTTCCCATAATTGTATAGTTTGACATTTTGACCTTAATTTCACATGCAATCTTTTTACCCCACACTGTCCAAATTATTTAATTTTAAAAAATTATTGGGGCAAATATTCTTTAATACATTGATATTTAAGGCTTTGAAGCCTCTATTGCATATTACATAGTGCCTATATAATATACTATATATACACTATATATATATATATATATATAATATTATATATATAATATATATATATATATATATATATATATACTATACTAGTATATATATATATACTATATAATATATATATATTATATATGCGTTGGCCTCGCGACATTTGCCGGACGGAGACACCATTTATTTTCGTGTTATATATATATAAATAAAGTATTATATATTACTATATATATATATATTATAATTATATAATATATAAATTATATACTATATATATATTATATATTATATATAAATATATATTTATATATATATATATAATATAACTATATTATATATATATATATAATAATAAGTAATATAATATATATATCTATATATATCATATATATATATATATGATACTATACTATACTATATATATATAGTAAGCATATATACTATATATAAATATATATATATATATACTATAAATATATACTGTATATATCTTATATATGAGTATATATATACCCATCATATGATAAATATATATATATATATATATAATATATATAAATACATATTATATAATATATATTATAAAATATAGATATATTATATATATCAGTTATATATATAATAGTATATAATTATACTATATATACTGATATTCCAATTAGTATATTATTTATAGTATACTCTATATATATAAATATAGGTATATATATAAAATATATATATATATATATATATATATTAAGTATATATACTATATATATATATAGGGTAGTCATATATCCTTATATATAATATATATATATATATATATAATGAAAGTATTATTTGTTTTTACACAATATCCATTATTTTATTTTTTATTTATTTGTTTTTATTATTCTTTTTTAATTTTTAATATCGGATTTTCCCACCATAGAAAACTTATGAACTCTTTGTAGATTGTGATGGTTTTTATTAATTTATGACTATATATATATAATATCATATATATATATACCGTAGGTATATATTATATATATCATATATATATAGTACTATATACTATATATATACTATATATATATATATATTATATATATAGATATAGTGTAATAATATACTATGTGTGTGTGTGTGTATATGATGCGGAATGGGCATACAAGGGGTCCGACCTTTGTTGCACCGGAAATTTGCGCAGCCACCAGCTATATACAGTAGCTATAGGTGCACAACTGTTATTACCCCCCTTATTTTTTCATTTCTCTGTCTGTCTCTTCTATTCTAAATCAGCATTAATTTTAAAATGTTTAATATAGTAAACATTGCATTCTTTATATATGCATTACGCTACTCCAATGAAGCAAGCAAGAATTTAATGTGAAAAAAACTAATAACAATTATAATAGTTTGTAAAATTTTTGCAACGCCATCGACTCTATTTATTGACGGACTGGGGAGAGTGTATGTAAGCACAATAGAGCGCAAGCGATTTTATAATGACGATTTTGTTTGTAAATAGAGACCAAACATTCTTTTATGTGTACGAACATTTTGAAAAGATCTTTATTTTTTTTGTCGTTCCAATTTTTAATAACATCATCATAGATACCTAAACTATCAGGATATTTTAACTTCCTTCTATCTGATGCCCTTAATTTAATTTTAATATTGCAATTCAATTAATTATCGCTTGTAAATTTGAACACTGCCTAAATATAAGAGGATTTAAAATATTTTAATTAGTGAATTTTTAGTTTGAAACCTGAATTATATATATATAATTTTGTGATGTAATGTGATCAGATGCATCACCTATAAATTGTTTACCACGAGAGCCCACCAAAGCATGATATATATATTATATATAATATATTATATATATATACTATATATATATATACTATGTATAATATATAGTATATATATATATATATCATATATAATATACCATACCTATATATATGAATGTACTATATATATTTAGCGATGAACTGTACACTATCAATAGTATACCTAAAATCATATATATGCCTAGAACATCAACAGCGGAATTGTAGCTTGGGAAAATTAGTGCTGTGTTTGCTAATACGTTATATACCTCATTACGATACGTTATATATCCACAGAATATTAATGCGCACTTTCATTAATTAAATAATCTATTCAATATCACAATAACAATAAAAGATATTAATATAATGAATATAATAATAATCAATAATCAGATAATAATAATAATAATTACTTAATAAGTTAAATAATATACTAAAATATTACTAAAAAACAATAATAATTAGTGAAAAATAATAGTAATAATAATATAATAATAATAATAAGTAAAAAAGAACGTAATAGGAAGTTTTTAGTTCAATATTTAATAAATAAATCAATAATAATAATATAATAAATAATAATAATAAAACTTGATTAAAATAATTGAATATAATAATAATAATAATGAAATAATAAATTAATAATAATAAAATAATAATAATAATAATAATAAATAATAAATGATAATAATAATGGATATATACTTAATAATAATAATAATTAATTCATATAATAATAATAAAAAAATAATAATAATAACAATAATAATAATAATAAATAATATAATAATAATAATAATAATAATAATAATAATAATAATGGAACTAGTTAACTTAAGTCTCTATATTGTGTAATATGTGTGATACATTATCTATGTTTTTATGAATAATAAATAACTAATAATAATAAAATAATAATAATAATAATAATAATAATAAAATAATAGATAATATATCAATAATAATGAATTAATAATCATATTACATCAACATCCTAATCAATAATAATATAATTAATAATATAATAAATAAATAATGAATAAAATAATAATCAATAATCAATAATAATAATATAATAATAATAATAAATTATAATAGAGAGTAATAAATAATATAAAAGCAGCTGGCGGAACGAGGAGCCGAAATTTTTTGCAGCGTGGGCACTGGAGCCCTGGAGCCGGAGCCGAAAGTCTGTTCGGGCGGGGCCGTGGAGCCGGGAGTCGCCAAAAAAAAAGGCTGCTCCAGCGCCGACAATTGCAACAAATTATAGTAATTAAATAATTAATATTACTACAGGTTAACTATATAGTCAAAATACTAAATATATATATTATATATATATATATATATATAGTAATATAGTACCTTATTATATCCTACATATAATATACCATTCACATAAATTATCTGTTTACGTCAAAGTAAATATATATTATATATATATATACAGTATACTATAATTATATATATATATATTATATCATATATCTAGTACTAGTATCAATGTTTACCAACCTAACCGGGCTGTAGCCTCAATCTCTAGAACAACGGAAACTTCTGTAGGTAGTTGTTACTCTAGAATACCGGTCGAGGGTCCAGATCTACCTTATATTATAAAAAGACAGTGTCCTTACGAAATATCACTCGTTTTTTTAATATCACAGATTAAGTCAGCTTTCCTATACTCTAAAGCAAGATTTATGTCCTCGCCCGAAGAAGAAGAAGAAAGAAAAAGAAGCAAAATGAGGAAAAAGCAAAGAATCGAAAAAAAAAAGAAAGAAAAAGAAAAAGAATTAAAATCAAATCATAAACAAAACGAAATCAAAGGAAAAAGAAGAGAAAAAACCACCCGAAAAAAAAAACAAAGAAAAGGAAAAAGAAAAGCCAAAAAAGTAAAAAAAGGAAAAAATCGTACTACTATAATAATAATAATGAATAAGCATAATAATACAAAATAAAATAAAAATAAAAAATAATACTAATAATAATAATAATCAATAATACCATAATAATAATGAAATCTGAATCAACCCTCAATAATAATCAATCATATAACTAAGTAACTAATACCCTATAAATAATCGAATAATTAATAAAATACTTACATAAATATACAATCGAATATACCATAAGTCCAATCATATAATACAGATAATCGGCGCGTGATTGAAACGCAAACATTTGGATAGGTAGGCAATGGTCTTTTCTAATTAGCACATTTGTTCCGATTAGTTTCTTTTAACTTCCCTCTC
>JABUQX010134611.1:10000-20395 GCA_015478945.1 Trachelipus rathkii | reverse complement strand
AGTGCCAGGGCCTTAAACTCCAATGCAAAGATTTAGCTTACTTTTTCTCCCAAACCAAACCAATCCTTACTCTTTTGCACCCAGACACTCGAATCCCCGGCAGTCCAAGTGTCGAGGTCCCTCATGACGGGATGACATCTCCCCTCCGAAAGAACTACAAACGGACGACGAATGAACTGCCTAAAAATAAACACAAATAGCAAACCAATATATTACAATAGTCTGACGGTCGTCTATATAAAAAAAGGGGGAAGGGAAAAAAGCGAGCATGTCATTTGAAAGAATAGAATGACAACCTGTCCATAGATTCTCTTGACTAAACAACGCACAAATGCCTACTCCAACAACTCCGACACAGCTAGGCACCCGACTGTCGCCCACGGCGCTCTCCACTAGCCACCGCGGTTGGCGCACCCACCCACTGGGAACCCGCCACGCTGGCTATAGTTCATTGCACTTTCTACTTTTGATGCGTTCACCTCGCACCCAACCACTCTGCCCTCCTAATCTCAGCATCTACATTTCTTCCATCCCTATCTGTACTCCTCTCCTTTTTTCTATAGCGGGTCGTCTCCTCCGCAACATTCTTCTCCCTCTTATGCACTCCGTGCATTTACTTTCTTCTTCTTCGTTAATGGGCTCTCGCAAGGCTCGTGTAATCAATCCGAGACCATCCCTCATCCTATGCTGCCCTCTTATTAACGTATCGAGCTCCCGGTGTCGGTGCACTCTCGCTTAACATAACCCCCATCTCTCTCCCCTCCAATATTCAAACATTTTGATGCCACCATGGTCTCGACCCCACCAGCCGCACACCCTCATCCTCCGGAGGACGGCCCCGCGCACAAAGATTCCAGCCGAAGAACACGCATATTTCCTCCTTCCCATTCCCTTCAGCGGCTTCTGCTACTTCCAGGGATACTTTCAGTCTATCCATAAGAGTTGCATGCACTTCCGCCGGTCTTTGCACTTTTTTGTAAAACTTCCCTTCTCCCCTATCTTCAGGTTAGACCGCGCAGACCCTCTACCGGCGGAGGGTTCCAGATCTGCATACCTTACCAACATCCCGTATTTCTTTCGGCTAACCTTTTACTCTGATCTCTACCTTTACCCTGGATCCTTTCCCCTCTATTCCTGACCCGTTTCTTCCCTCCCTTTCCCTTTCCTCCCCTGTCTTCCTTCCCTTTATGCACTCCCGATGCATTTCTTCTTCTCTTCTATACATTATCACTTACATATTTTCAATTCCTATCCCACTTTAGAGATCCTTCCTATCTGGAAAGGTAACCAGGCACGCCCCTTCTCCCGGAAGTGGGGTGTTATGCACTCGTTCTCTGATGTTGAATAAACACTCTCGATTTCACAAGGCCAGACGAGCCAGTCTGCGTGGCAGGCGGTATGTGGCTACAGCCGCGTTTTACCGCCATACTAGTTGCCCGAATGTCAATACCTCTCAGGAGTTTAAAGAGATATACCTTCACGCAAAACTAATTATTTATTTATTTATTTATTATTAATTTTTTTTTTTTTTTTTTTTATTTTAATTATTATTTTATGTTTTTTTTTTTAATTTTTTATGTTTTTATTTTTTTTTCTTGTCATGCATCGTGGGGGCGCCTGGGGCGGCGCGCGTCATCCAGGTTTCCAGTTTCCATGTAAGTCACTCTTTCAGTGATTTCCAGGTTCCTTGGTAATCCTTCCAGGATTCCATTAGGATTTCCTCAGTGGTTTCCATCACCCTCGAATAATAGCCGGTTCGCTCAACTCACTTACGGCATGACCTGAGTGTTCTTAGATTTATTGGCATAGTAAGAAGTGGTTGTATTATTATGTGACGGGTTTGGAACCAGTGGAGCATAGAATCCTTGACATATTATACTAATTTAGATACCTCACTCAAGTGGTGGGTTTATTTGTTCCAACATGTATTTATGTTTTTGAAGCTTTAGGCGTGTGTAATTTTTGTCTTCGACGGCTTTGTCGCACATCTTATAGTTATATGATTAAAGAAGGGTTTTATTTTCCGACTTAATGTCATGTATTTTCTATGAGCATAACTATCAAGATTCTCATATTTCATGATTCATATTTTTAAACTACAAGCGATACTTTATCTCGATGATGCAATGCTAGTTTAAATAATTGTGTGTACTCTGTTAAAAATTGAAAACAATTTGACAACCCCTAAACACATTTATTGGGAATACCCTTGGCAACATCCATCCACATACTACAACGCACCACCACACACACCAACACACACAACACACAACAAGAATATTTTATATAGTAACAAATCTTTTTATTACTGAAACCTAGGTTTCGTTATATATATAATATACTATATATATATATATATATATATAATATAGTATACGATAATAGGAAAATATACCTAGATCTACATATATATATATTACATAACGTATGGAATTATATAAATGTATAATATAAATATATATACTATATATATTATATATATATTATATACTATACTATATATATATATATATATATATATATATATATACTACCATATATATATCTAAATACTAATTATATATATATATTATATTATATATATATAATATAGTATACTTATATATACTATATATATATATATTATAATATATATATATTATATATATACTATTATATATATATACTATATATAATCATATAATTGATGTATATTTTTTTTTGTTATATAATAATGAACTCATATTATTAATTACATAGAATTAAATCACTCACCCCTCGCTCGGGGTACAACTAATTAATAAGGATGGAAGGTGTATGTCAAAAAGTCTTGATGTTAGTTCTTTATTATATTCTTTCTTATTATAATTTTGATCGAGTGTATCATAATGAAAGATAATTTTTATTTTATATAATAAATAAGGACTGGCCACAGACCCTTCGACTACATTTTTGTGAGTAATCAAATCCAAAATATTATATTTTATTAGAATGATTGGCACAGGGGCGGGAGCTATAAGTCTCGATGTACTGTGCTAGAATTTGATCACCATTCTCTCTTAATTTTTATCTTTTTATTTCACTGACAGAACTCTAACTTAACGTCATCAAACATGACACTTACAATGAGATCTTATATCACAGAACGATTAATATATCTCATACTAATAACCAAACTTAGTTTAAATACCAAAAAATAATACTATTTAGAGGAGCAGTGCCAGGGCAATGCCTGCGGCCACTGTTAGATGGCTTCAGTTGTTGTAGCCTAACTGCGCTTCCCCCTTGATACCAGCCTCTAGCTGTAGGAGAGAGACGTTATCTATTGCGCTGTATCGTCAATTAATAAATAACATAAACAAAAGGATAAAAATAGATTATGTGTAATCTATATAATATGTTAAGCCATTTTTACCGTTACTTAAAAGAATACACATAAACGGTTGGAGCTTTTGTTTCTCCTCTCATAACAATATCTTTTGCCTCCAAAGAGTTCTTCATAGCTTCCTACAATATATAATAAATGAATTATAAAAATCATCCTATTTATAGTACTTATACTTTAGTCCCACATATGGCTGCATCCCCGGCTACAGCAACGAACACCCAGGTTTCAGCCCAAAATATGCTCCCCGGCTCCAATTTCATAAAATACACATTTTTTTTTTTAAATTGTTAAAGTTGACATAAATATTTCCGGGCCCAACTAAGCGACTAGAATTTATACTTTTTAGATCCACACTGCCCACTTTTTTATATCTCCCCTACTAACTCCCACCACCACAAAACTACAACCTCGTTAATGTTCTAAGGCCAGTACACCCCTCTCCGTGGAATTGGATACTTAACCCTCCGTCCAGAATATGGTATATATTAGGAGCTCATAGTCCTCCTCACTCCTTATGGTACTTATCACGATAAACGTGAACGTATTATTTCACGTTCCTTCATATAGATTTTGAATGTGATTATTTCATATTAATTCGAAAAATTAATTAATTAGACGGCATCATAAAACATTGATAAAAATAATTTTTAAACAGATAGATCTTCTTAATAACCCATAAATATATAATTTAATATAACTTAATTTATTAATTTAATTACTTATATTTTTTTTAATCATCGGACCTTTCTAATCTAATTTTTCATTAAGCCAATAAATAAGAAATTTACAATAATTTTTAAAAAGTATGGGAATTCCCGGCATGCATTTAAAACCCCTAGACTCAAGGTCTGCACAAGTTAGATAATTTAAAATATAAACTTTTCATGCCGATAAAATTATATAACAGTTTTCTCCCCTTTTTGTCTGGGTTAGCTACGTTTTGTATATAATTAATTGTGGGTACCATCATATTCGAATGCCCTTTATTTTACACTACATACGTGATATATTTCTCATATATTTTATTAGCTGCGTTATAATCGATTTCACTCATAATTAATTAATTTAAATTTTATTTAATTTTATTCTAAAAAAAAACCCATTCTTATAACTACTAATTTCCTATTTTCTTTAAAAAAGGACTTTTTTTCTTTCTAACGACCACTCCTAACAAAGGCCATGTTTTAAAGCATTCTTTGTTCTTAACCATTTCTTCTCACTCTCGCAGCACTTTATAAAATATATAATTATTGTTAATAATTAACTTACTCATTTATACTTCTCTTTTCTAAAAAAAAAGGAATGTTTTATTATCAAGTTTCACGGAAGACCTTTTTTCGGTACCTCGTGTTACAAGGCATCTTCTTAAAAGTTTTTATTTACAAGTTCAACCTCTTTCATTCCTCCCAATTATTTCTTATTGGTATCTACTTGATCATATTTTAGGGTGTATATTTATTGTGAAACGTATATTATTCATTATAGTGTCTAGACCAGTATCAAACGCCATAAATAGGATGGTTGTAATACCTCCCTCCATTATCACACACTAGGCATCCACAAAGCAATTTTCTACATATATAATCAACACACTATTCCTATGAAACAACAAACAAAGCCCAAACACCAAAGGCTCATCCATACCCTCAAGACACTAACATTATACCACACACATACATTACACTCCAATACAAACATCCATTCTATCGAACAACGTAAAGACCACATATCTGATATATACTATTTATTATATTACTTTCTTAATAAACAAATTACACTAATAAGATTAAATTTGCACTTTTACAAAATACAAAACTATTTTCGTTAAAAAAAAAACACAAACCAATTTTACGTGATCCACATTGACTTGTATAGGAGCATTTAGAGACTTCTCCGATCGTCCTCAAGAGCAGTTGGCCTACGGTCTTTAGCATGCCAGGCAATTTTTCTCTTTTGGGGTTCAGAAGTAGGTTATTGTGTTTTATGATTTTTCGCACAGCTTAGGAAGTGGACTGGCTTTACTGAGAGGACTTTATTTTTGTTTTCCCTAGGTATTTAACGATTTTTCTATATATTCTACTGGTTGGAATTTGACTAGTTTGATTTTCAATAAATATGATATGATTATCCTACACTAATTTTCGTGGGGCGAGATTTTGTTATCTTAGGAATATTAGTATATTTGTAAATAAATACTATAGGCAAAAACACAAACCTTTTATTTGAAGGGTGATTAAACAATATTAAAAATTTATACCTTAATATTGTTTAGTATTTATTTTTTATTTTAATTGGTGTTACCAAATAATCATCTGCAGGTTTAATGATGTTAAAAATTTCTGTTCACTACCATAGAATAGGTCTATTCAATGGCCTTAAACTATAAAACTATAACCACAAGTATACTTATACTTACTTGCTAACAATAATAGTACAATTTAATTTCGTTCACTTGGGGGTTTAGACTTAATCCTATGCCCATCTTTCAAGATCGATATTATCTTTATTATATTAATTTTGACCCTTTTATCAGACAGAGTGTAGTCGTATGTTTACAGTCACAGAATACGGGGGCATCGGACATATGTAGCCGCGAAGAATAGAATTGAGGTCATAATTTTAAAATGTAACACTATCAACTGAATTAGGAACCTACATGCCCCAACCTTGTACACTAATTAATAAGATGGAAATTGAGTATTGTGTATTCACCAAAGATTTGCTGTTATTTCTTCTAAATAATTATGCTTATATTACCTCATATATAATAGTTTGATCGCAAGTCCTATAATAGTTAATATTTAATATATACTTATAAATTAAGGAACTGGGCCACTAGACCTCTCTTGGTCGACTTACTAATTTCTTTGTAAAGTACGACATTTCAGTATGTATTCTAACTAAAATTGATACCTTTCAAATATATTATTGTTTTTTATTTTAACGTAAAAATGATATTTGTTGCCCAAGAATGGCCTTGGTAGCATAAGCTCACCATATAGAATTCTCGAAATGTAACTGAGCAGTAATCTCGTGCTTAAAAGTCACTTAGGCTATACAGATACCTGCCCACCCCACCCTCCAACCTCCTCACCATACGATCTATCGAATCAATTAAGATCTTTATACTATATTATTTCACTGCGAAGATGAATTCAACTAATCTGTATTCAAAAGAAATGACACTTACAAACAATGAATCTTCCTTTTATTTAAATAAACTAGAATCACACCTGTAAAATATTAATAGCTAAAAATAAATAAAGAGGTCACGGAAGAATGCCCTCAAATAATACATAATTAAATAAAAAGCCTTATAATATTACGAAGTAAGACATGTCCAGCATCGGACAGATGTAAAATTAGCGATTGGAATGTGGTTCACTTGTTAATGGCTCAGTTGTTGAGGACCCTAAACAACCTCTAGAGCCAGTTCCTTACCTCCAAGTTCTCAAGATACTTTCCAGCATCTCGCAGGAAGATATAAAACAAAATCAGAGAGAGACGGAGTCTACTCACCATATGTCCATGGTGGCACTCTGTTTCAAATATGTTAACAATGGATAACCATATAAATAATCAACAGGATACTAATAAATGTTATAGTTAGACTAACAACTATCAGCCTAACAGCTACCTACGATAATAGCAATATCAATATGTAAGCCATTTCGTACCGAATACTATAAAGATATACCATAACGCGTTTGGATGCTTTGTTTCTCCACTACATTAATCAATTAAAAAGGATTTTTGCCTAACTACACAGATTAAAGTCCTTGAATATCTCTTTCTTTAGAACTTTACAATTTATATATAAAAGTGATTAAAAAGCAGACCGGAGAATAAAAACCTAATATATTATTTTGGCTCCGTATATAGTACGCTATAATACAATCATGACTACAATCCACTACCATAAGTCGTAATAGTATTAATAGAGTATAATAGTAGTAATAAATACCTCATAAGTAATATCCTAGTATAGACTACAATATCTAACTATAAATATTATATTTATAATAAATAAATACCTATCTATCATTATATAATATTACTATATTATATTAATTATATCTATACACTATATAGAAGCACTGTGCTTTACAAAGGAAGTACATTAAAACGACATGATTATCGAAGACACCGCTGCGATTGCATACAACGTGCAGCCCTGCAGTAGTATAGGTTCACGTAGTTAGCTAAAACTCCAATAGAAAGAGCGCTAGACCGTTGACCACCAAGTTGCTTTTTTTTATCATGTTAATTTTCATATGTTAATTTTTTAAAAAATTTTTTTAACTATTTTAACTATGCTCGAGCCGATGGAACAGTCAAACTCACGTAGATTTGAACGCGTCATCATCTTACCAACTCATCTACTCCGACTGATTCACTTAATTCTCTTCTGAACTTCGAAATGCTACATCAATGGTGCTCCATTTATGTCACGCATCCTCTTTGTCGTCTATCAAACCCTTACTTGAGGCTAGCGAGCGCGAAGGTTAAAAGAACATTCTTCAAAAATATACTCGTTTGTAATGCAGTATAACAAAATAAAATGTAATCCAGGTATATACACTTAATGGATGTTAATTTTAATCATTCACTTTGAAAGAATTAGATCTCGTAACGGGCAGTATCAGACTTTCGATTATTGGGATATAAAATTAATATTTTGATGGTTTTGTTGTATTGTTTATTCAGTGTAAAAATAAAATGATGTGGATTTTTTTACAACCACTCACGGACAAACTCCTATCCAAGTAGAATGCCCTAAAAGAATTAGAATACAAACTTATAGAGACACGATCTAATGCAAACCTATTGGGGAGTCACAGAGGCAAACTATAGAATGAGGAAGGTTAAATACAGAAAGGAAAACAGATGATGGACATTGAATATTACTGAACAAATTTGGCTGGAAAGTAGGAGGTGCCACAACGAGAAGGGTGAATTTCCTTATTTGAACACAAAATACTTAGGAATACACGTCACCCCGAGGGCTACAAGCAAAACGTAATGGTGATGAAATGCTACAGGTAAGTTCCTATGAGCATCTGCCTCTATAGTAACTACAGAAAAAAGAAAGAGCTCTATCAAAAATTTTTAAGACCTGATTGAAACTTCATTACACTCCCAAAACTGTGAACACGACCTGGCCGGACGTCGGACACTGCTAGACTGACACCAGTATCAGTCACAACCAAATATCAAACACACATACAACAGTTACCACACAATGAAATTAGATGAATAGATTGGGTGTTAACTCTAAAGTGTCACCGTATATGTGTAGCTTTAGCATTGACGCTATTGCAAAATGAACATAATTAAAGATTTGTTTTTTCTTCCTCATTGGTGGATGTTGTGCGGGTTCTTTTTCCTTTTCTTATATATATATATATATATATATATATATATATATATATATATATATATATATATATATATATATATATATATATATATATATATATATATATATATATATATATATATATATATATATATATATATATATATATATATATATTTATAGGTATACTTCTTATACTATGAAAAGTTGGGTAGAAATGGTTTGAAAATTTAGCAATAGACAAGATAGACGTTCTCGTTGGCCCAACGGCTTTTACCATCGGCAGACTTAAAGTTATTGATTATCTTTCATTTGATTATTTCGAGTATGTTTACAAATGTATATATATATATATATATATATATATATATATATATATGTATATATATATATAAATTTATATATATATATATATATATATATATATATATATATATTTATACTGTATATATCTATTATATTTAATATATATATATATATAGGGTGGGATGGTTTAAACTATTTGGTTTAAACCATTGGTTTAAACCATGGTTTAAACCACGTAAAAAAAAACCAATGGTTTAAACCATAAAACCATGCATAAAATATTTAAAAAAAAATTTATTTATTAATGGTTTTCTTTAGCATGTTGATATGTTCTCAATTTATCAATCGAAGAGTATTTGAGGCAATATAAAATTTTCTGCTGATTTTATATTTTTGTGGCCAGAATGATTATATATATATATATATATATATATATATATATATATATATATATATATATATATACTATATATATAATATATATATATATATATATATATATATAATATATATATATATATATATATATATATATATATATATATATATATATATAATATATATATATATTTGTAAATTAACATAAAACATGATTCTTGTTTCAAGCTCTTGATCATTTTCTACCCATCGATGCCACATTTCAAAAGATTATAATAAAACTCATTTGTGGGGTGTGTGGCCACAGCATCAACCAAGCTAGAAGGCAATGACTGTAAACTAAGTGATGATGTTTATTTTTGGAAAAATATGAATATGGAGCTAGAACAGCTTAATCCACCACTCAACAGACAAGATTTATAGCAAAAGTAAAAAGGAGGGTATCATCAGGCAGTAACAAAAGCTCACTTATTGGCATATATTTTTAACCCAAGATATCAGACCACAGTACTTCCAGAGGATGAGTATTCAGAAGCAGTGGAATTTATGGAATATTAAGAGTAAATTCTCCTCCATTTCATAAAGTTACCTATTTGATGAGTCTCTGTTGTCAGTAGTGACTCCTTCATCTTGGTACATACTCTCAAAGAAAAATTAGATGAGAGGGTCATATATAAAATAATAAGCATATTGTCAACCCAACTTCATCAACTGCTAATGTTGAAAGGGTATTTTCAACTTTTGGACTTGTGCAGCAACATTAGAAATAGGTTGGGAACAGCTAAAGCAAAGAAATTAGTTTTGTATAAAATTCTTAATGATTATTTTTTTTTCTATTTTTAATGATGAATATCTCTCTCTCTCTCTCTCTCTCTCTCTCTCTCTCTATATATATATATATATATATATATATATATATATATATATATATATATATATATATATACTATATATATATATATATATATATATATATATATATATA